>PVKM010030098.1:0-17448 GCA_004027735.1 Carollia perspicillata | reverse complement strand
ATCTCTTGTCCTCAGTTCCTGAGACTGCCTTGGGGCCACAAAAGTGAAACAGATGTCTCATTATTCATAATAAGCCCTTTTTACCACAACTGGATTTATGTTAATAAAAGTAACTGTTGCAAAACATCTAAGAATGGGGACTGAATGCTAGGGGAACCAACCATTAATAGATGGTTGAAACTTTCAGTCCCACCCCTAATTCCTAGGAAGGGGAAAGAGTCTAAAGGTTGAATCAATCGCTAATGGTCAATGAATTATTCAATCATGCCTAAAGCCTCTATAAAACCTAAAAGGAGGGGGTTTGAAGAGCTTCCACCTTGGAGAACTAGAATACTTCCATGTGCCACCTTGAGGGGCCCCAGGCTCCACCACAAAAGCTCTGTGGTTCAGGACCTCGTCCTATATATCTCTCCATCTGGCTGTTGATTTACATCCTTTAATATTGTTTGTAATAAATTGGTAATCTAATGAGTAAATAGGTTTTCATGAGCTCCATGGGCTCCTTCGGCAAATTAACTGAATCCATGGAGAGGGTTGTGGGAAGCTCTGACTTACAGTCACTTGGTTGTAAATACAGGTAAAAACTTGGGCTTGCAACTAGTATCTGAAGTAGAGGGCAGTTTTGTGAGACTAAGCCTTTTTCCTGTGGAATCTCTTTCTAGCTCTGGGTAGATAGTGTGAAAATTCTGTGAAATTCTCCCACAACCTGTTGGTATCTAACAATTACCTGGCGTTGTTTGGGACACTGCCCACACACACACTGAAACTGGGTCTTACAACACCAAAGAAGGAAGAAGACAATTTGTCTAACATGGAAAATTATCTAACAGACAAAAAAAGTAATTAGAAATAAGGCACATTTTTCATTAGTTCTGTATATCTATAATAAACACCAAAGAAGGAAGAAGACAATTTGTCTAATATGCAAAAAAGACCTAATATGTAAATTTAAAAATAATTTCATATACACTATCTAACTAGTAATTAGAAATAAAGCACATTTTTATTAGTTCTGTGTATCTATAATAAAGGAACTTTGTAATTTTAAAATGATTCATTTTACAAAATTCAATGAAATTTTTTTACTTATTTTCTTTCTTTCTTTTTTTGTTACTTATTTTCATGGGGCATGTAATTTCTCCTTAACTAACTTTTCTCATGAATAAGAACTTTCTCCTTTTTCAAAACAAGAAGTTGTTAAGCAAACTAGTCTCAATGGACCAGCTGAAAAACAATAGCTGGCAAATTTGTACGAAAGCATTTAAGGAATCAATTGTATGGCCTTTAGTTTTAATCACTGTTTTTCTTGCTTACCACAGATCTATAATAAACATTAGATAAGTGTCTAGTTTAACAGCATTTTCTAAATTTAATTTTCTAGATTGCACTTGTAAACTCTGTTCACGTTAAATGTTACTTCAATGTTTGTGATGTTTTCTATGCATTTTGCTGGCGGTGTTGAAGACAGTTTTTAGTCATCAGAGTCCTTCAGACTTAACACTCTACTTCTAAGACCCCCCACTACATATATTTATACCTTTCTCTGGATTCTGCTACCTCCTGTCTTTTTTTCTTTCCTTTCAATATATGATGAAATAAAATGCAAATCTTAGAGCACTTTGAAATATGACTTAACGTTTCCCATTTTAATTGGCTTCTTCCACAAAATGAGCAAAATAAATCCTTCTCAAATGGTTGTTCTGAGGAAAGCATGACACACACGCTCAGCACAAGTAGACAATAAATAGCCTTGAAACATCTTCCCTGTGTGCTTGTATTTAATTCCTGAGACTAGCATTTTTATCTGCATTTCTGGCCATTTTCCCTAAGGTCTTCTCCACATAACAAGTAGGTTTATAAGATGCTTGTAAAGACATTTCTTTTACACAAATTTTTTAGCTATCACTACCTCTCCCAGTGATTTCCCCAACTATTACTTTAAAGAATATTACTTTAAAAAATTTAACATAAAAATAAAATGTAAGAATTATTTTTTGTTTATTGATTTTAGGAAAGAGAAATGAAGGGAGATAGAGAGGAAGAAATATTGACTTGTTGTTCCACCTGTTTATGCATTCACTGATTGATTCTTGTACATATGTACCTGCCTGGGGATCTAACCCAAAACCTTGGCATATCAGGAATACGCTCTAACCAACTCAGGTACTGGGGGCCAGAATACAATCACTTTGTATTTAACATACAGATACTTAGCAAGAATGAAATTTTGTGTGTGTATCCTAGAGAATGCTTTAAACAAAGCTTAGAACTAATTAAAATAAATTTACAATAAAATATTTGAGTTGATTCACGGTACAAAGTAAAAGTATCAATAATCACACCATGACACTTTTTACTTATTTGAATTTAACTTATTTAATATGATAAACATTTTTCTAATATTTTTTGTAAACTTAATGGGAAAAACAAGAAAACACCTGATCAGATATCTGCTACTGAATCTTGGCCATGGTGAGTTTTCCTGTGTATCACATTCATTAATTGGCAATTTAATGGGAGAAGAATTAATGAACATATAGAATGCTAATGAGCTTGGCTCTCAAATTTTAGAGGTCTCTTTGAATTCTGGCCTCATGACCACTATAGGGATTATCAAATATTTGGGACTCACAATTTTCAATATTCTACTTTCTTAGTCAGTCATTTGTAATAAACTGATGAGCACTGTGCATAATCAAAACACTATATTTTATAAGTTTAAAGTCATCGATATAATAAAGAAGATAGTGTTGTGAAAAATATATTTTATCATTTATATTCTCAATTTTAAACACTAAGATATAAAGATAATAAATACCTTATAGGCAATAATTCAGAACCAAAACTCACTCACAATTTCTTTGAATCCCAGGATACTGATCTGATAAGAATACTAACACACACACACATTTAGAAAGAAATTAAAATCAGAAACAAAGACATCTGCATTGTGAGGGTGGAGTTTTAATGTCCTGCTACACAATGCCTATGTATAATTACCTTAGTATTTAAGCCAATTTAATTATTTTGACATTTAATTCAGGTTTATACCAATATATACATAATTTTAACAGCCATAAAATACAGATTAATTTAGCTAAGGATTTTTGTAAAAAGTAATATAAATAGTTCCTTTCATCCAGCACTCAAGGTCCCTATATGTGAATATTTTACCACTTTTTCATCTTCTTTTCCTCCCTCTTTCTCTCCCTCCTTCCCTCCCTGGTTCTTTCCTGTTCTTTGTCTGCCTGTCTCCCTCCCTCTCTCCTCTGTGTATATGTATGAGTAATATTTCTTAATCAGTTGAATATAAGTTGCTGATAGAACACCCTATTACCTCTAAAAATTTTACAGAGAATTTCCTAAGTGAAAAGGACTCTCAAAATCAGCAAATTAACATTGAAAACAATAGCGCCTAAACACTGCCATTTAATACACAAATCCCATTCAAATTTTAACAATTGTCTAAATATTTTCCATTTTAGATATTTTTTCCTTCTGATCTAGAATCTAATCCAAGAATACATATTGCTTTTTAGGTCATATCTCTTTAGACTCCTTCATCCTGGGAACTATTTCCAAAAATAACCTTTACTTTTATAACTTTAATTTATTTTAAGAATGCATTCAGTTAGTTATAGAATGCCCCTGCTTTAGTTGATTTGAAATTTGTTTATAAACAGTATCATATTCTGTACTTCTATAATGTATGTTATAAAAATGATATTGATTTGCCCCCTTACTGGCAATCATTAGGTTAAGATGATGTCTTTTACTGAAAAGTTGTTATTTTCACCTTTGCAATTAGTAAGCATTTATGGGGAGCTATTTTGAAAATGAAAATGTTCTATTCCCAACATAATTTCACTGTCTAGTTAGTATCCATTGATAATTCTTATTTAATTTGATTATTATTATGATTGTATCCAAATGTTTAGTTTCTTATTCACCCTTCCTTTTACATATATTGTTGGCATTCTCCTATAAGGAAGAACTTTCTCTTCTCACAATTTGTTTAATTATTTATTTCTTTATTTCAGTAGGGACTCACAGATTTCGCTTTTATTTAGTAGGTAGTAATCTGTTATTATCAATATTTATTTTTATGCTCACATTTCCTAGGTTTACTCAGCAAAGACTCTTTAAACTGTCTCCCACATATTTTCTTTGCGTTTTTTTTATTTTTTACAAAAAAACACTACTAATCATCTTTGAGTACTGCCATGTTAAATAGGAAAGTACTGGCTCATCTTAATCTTTCACTGCTCCACCACTGTAACCAGTCATTATTCAACAGTGTGTGCATCTTTGAGCAAAGACTGGTATTTAATATCTGATTGCTTGGTGAAATCATTGCTTCTAAATGTCACTGCTTCTTGGTTCTCTCAAAAAGACAAAACTAGAAGATACACATTTGTATAAGCACACATAAATACTGCCATTTGTCTATAGCTACATTTCCTTCTTTCTATTAAAAATCAGCCAGTCAATATGGAGGTGCAGGTAACACAGCTTACCTCCTCACACAACCATAGCAAAATTATAACTAAATTACAGAACAAGTATCACTCAGAACCGTCATGACACTGAGTTGAATAGAAGCCCAACAAGTAAGGCATTAAAGAAACCACATTCATCCAGACGGGTAGGAAGGGCAGAGGGGCAGAGATGCAGAGACATGGAGATGCAGAATGGGCTGGTCCCACACTCACATGTGGTGGATAAAAATCAGGAGGGATATCGTGGGAGTGATGGATCCCAGCCTCACACCAGAATACCCAGCCCAGGGTTCTAGTGCTAAGACGATAAACCCACATAATTTCTGGCTGTAAGAACCACTAGGGATTGGGTCAGTGGAAGAAACTGAAAGTTCCTCAGGCTTATCCTCCCCACACATGGACTTACTCAGACACATCCCCTTTGGGCTCCATCACCAGAGCAGCAGCATATAGGGCACTGGTGGCACACAGGGAAGATCTGAAGTGTCTGGCATCAGGGTAAGACCTAGGAGATAGCTTCTTCCTGTACAGAACTGTAAGCAATGACTATTGTTTTTTTCCTGATCCCTTCCTCAACCACAGTGTGACAGCACCATATATGAGACTCTATCAACCTGGCTCGCAAAGTTTTTCCCATCCTGGCAATTACCTAAGGCTCTGCCCCATTGAACTTATGGACCAAACCAAGCTCTTAACAGTGGCTTTCCCATATGAATGTCTTGGCTTAATGCAGGCTTCAGACCTTTTTAAATCCACTTAAACAAGAAACCACTGAGACCAGCCCCCATACCGCTCACTGCATGCCCCCAGACCCGGCACTGGCAGCAGCTATCTGCAGATCACTTTATAGCTTATACCAAAGGGTCCCAGACAGAACACAGGTAGAAGCTGACCCTGGCCTGCACTACCCTGGAAACCCAAGAGCCTGTGCACCCAGTGGACAGTTGCAGACTACACCAGAGCCATGGTTAGAGGTGGCTGGTGGCCAGGGGTCATAGCTAGACCTACCAGCTGACTGGCCTTGGTAAATCCTTTCCATTGACCTGACAATATCAACCAAGTTTCAACTGCAATAGGAGGATATACACAGCCCACATGGAGCTTACACCTTGAATACCTAGTTTGGGTGATAGGGAGGTCTGTGCCACTGTATCATTCAGGACACCTACTACACTAGGCCACATTACCAAGATAGGGAGTCAGAGCAGCAGAACCTAATACCTAGAAACAAACATAAGGAGGCTGTAAAATGAGGAGACAAAGAAACATGGCCCAAATGAAAGAACAGATCAAAACTCCAGAAAAAGAGCTAAATGAAATGGAGATAAGCAATCTATCAGATGCAGAGCTCAAAACACTGGTTATAAAGATGCTCACAGAACTTAGTGAGGTCCTCAAAAGTGTAAAAATATTCAGTCATAAGTTAAGGATATACTAATTGAAATATGGAACAATTTGTAGAAAATCAACAGTGGAGTGAATGAAGCTGAGAATCAAATCAATGATTTGGAACAAAGGGAGCAAAATGCATCCAATCAGTATAGCAAGAAAAAAAAAGAATCCAAAGAAAACAAATATAGTGTAAGGTGCTTCTGGGACAACTACAACTTCAAGCATACCAACATTCACATCATAGGGGTGCCAAAAGGAGAAGAAAAAGAGCAAGAAATTGGAAATCTATCTGAAAAAATAATGAAATAAAACATCCCTAATTTGGTGAAGGAAATAGATGTACAAGTCCAGGAAGCACAGAGAGTCCCAAACAAGGTGGATGCAAAGAGGACCACATCAAGACACGTCATAATTAAAATGCCAAAGGTTAAAGGTAAAGAAATAATCTTTTTTTAAAGATTTTATTTATTTATCTTTAGAGGGGAAGGGAAGGAGAAGGGGAGAGAAATATTAATGTATGGTTACCTCTCATGCATCCCCGGCTGGGAACTGGCCTGCAACCCAGGCATGTGCCCTGACTGGGAATGGAACCTCAATCGTCTGGTTCCCAGGCCCGCGCTCAATCCACTGAGCTACACCAGCCAGGGCTAAAGAAAGAATCTTAAAAGCAGCAAGAGAAAAGCAGATAGTTACCTACAAAAATTTTTCATAAGACTCTTGGTTGATTTCTCAAAAGAAACTTTGCAGGATAGAAGGGATTGGCAAGAAGTATTCAAAGTGATGAAAAGCAAGGACATACAAACAAGATTACCTAGCAAAGCTATCATTAAGAATTGAAGGGCAGATAAAGTACTTACCATACAAGGGAAAGCTAAAGGAGTTTGTCCTCACCAAACTATTATTATATGAAATGTTAGAAGGACGTATTTAAGAAAATAATATCAGTACTATGAACATGAAAATGGCAATAAATACATAACTATCCACAATTGAACCTGAAAAAACAAAGCAACCGAGCAGAACAGAAACAGAATTTTAGATATGAAAACATTTGGACCATTGTCAGTTGGGATGGAGTTTTGTAGGAATGAGGTAAAAGGTGAAAGGATTAAGAAGTACAAATTGGTAGGTACAGAATAGGCAGGGGTATGTTAAGAAGCAAGTATAGGAAATGGAGTTACCAAAGAACTTATATGCATGACCCATGGCCATAAACAAAGCAGGGAAGATTGCTAGAAGGAGTGGGGGGAGTCCGGTATAGGGGACAACTGGGAAAAATTGGGACCACTGTAACAGCATACTCAATAAAATATAACAAGTAAACACAATAAATTGTCACACCTGTAATAAGTGATAAAAATCAAGATCTAAATTTAAAAAAAATAAATAAAAAGTTTACATCAATACCTCCAAGTTCAACCCTACACCACAGATGTCAGTGTGCCTCCAATATTTCCATATTTATCTTCTGTAACAGTGAAAAACTGGTGTCCATTATCATTATATACTACTTTGTTGCCCCTCGTGTCCTTGTAAACCATCTCCGATTCTATGAGCTGCTTCCTCACCCCACAGGGACTGGCCCACTGACAATCAAGGCCTCCCTTGAACCCCCAAATCCTCTTTAGAGGATTATTAAACTTTATAGACTTTAAATTATTAGACTTTACCTCAAAAGAATGAAAGGGAAAGGGGGAAAGGTAGAAAAAGGGAAGGTATGAGGAAGGAAAGGGAAAGAAAAAAGGAAAGAGACTGAGAGGAAAGGGAAGACATGACAAAGGAATCCATTAGAATTTTTTAAACAAAAGGATAGAAGACAAAAAAGTGGAAGAATAAGAATAAAAGCTTGTACTTGGATAACAATATCTAGGACTCTTCAATCTTTTAAATAATACTTGAAAATCTGCAGCTTAGCTTCAATATGCTAGTGAAATTGTTTCGAACACAGATAATGCCCCCAACCAAATCAGGCAGCAAAAATTCTATTCCCAAGAAATACAAACCTAATGTTTATTAGAAAAAAATATTTTGGTGTTTATTTTCTTATTATCTATTGACCTAGGACTTATACAAACTAAGAGTAAAAGAGTCTTTAACAGGTCCTACATTTTAACATCAGGAATATTTTTATTTTTTCTCTTTTATATATCAAGTGACCTGTTCTAAAGTAAAAGTTTTATCACAACTAAAGGGTACAACTTCCACAAAACCGTCCCAGTACTCCCAGAAATGTTTAGATGCTGCTTTGAAAGAAGTATCCAAATCCAGTGGTCACCCCAAGGGAGGAAATCATTGTAATTGCCTAGGTATATCTGTTCTACTTGACTCTGAACTCCTTGAACGTAAGAATATTCATCTCATTCTTTCCATACTGCATCTCTGAAAAAGGGCTCAAAAATTAAAAAGGTGCTCAATTAATATCTACCTACAGAATAAATAAATCAATTCTTTGATCTCATTCTAGTTTCAGGGCAACTGTGAAAACAATCTGAAGTTAGAGGAAGTTCTCTAGTGCTATGATATCAGCATTCACATATTCTAGCATCAGCTTCATAACTTATATTCAGCACTACATTATTCACATGTTTACATTAATGCCCTCTATTACCTTTTGTATACTACACATTTCTTATTCATCTCATATCTGTATTTTGTATTGATTTCCTATATTAATTAACTCTAGTCACCCTTGAACTTCATTTTATTTACAGTCATCAAGGTCATTTGAAGTGTGCAAAATTCATTTATCTAATAGAAACACAAACCAGTTTAGACTTCTGCCAATTTACAAAATGATGAATGTATTCTTTATTCATATTCCAGGTCTTTCTGGGAGATATTAAAGTAGGCTGACCAGGCTTTCCGTTTGAGAGGCATTTGGGGTTGTTTTGGTATTCCATATCTAGCTCTACTGTGTGAAGAGCTCTGTTATGTTATCTTTTTTAATCTTAAAAACAACATATAAACTCAGTGTTTCATCTTCATTTTAAAGTTGAAACATTTGAGCTCAGGCATTTCTAAAGATTTATCCAAAATCGCACACTAGCAAGTGGCAGAATGACCATTCTACCTCAGTGAATTGACTTCATTTCATCTGTTGTCACCATTCCACCCAATTGCTTCCCAGCGTTTTATTTTGAAATGTTTCAAACTACTGAAAAGTTGAAAGACTAGTTCCATGATCATTGGTATACTCTTCACCTAGATTATCTCACTCTTTTTATCATGCTCTTCCTAGACATAGATATGTATGTATGTATATGTGTGCATCTGTGGTTTATAAGAAATCATCTAAAAGTAGCTGCGTACATTGATACTTTACCCTCAAATAATTCAGCATGTACTCCCGAAGGACAAGGACATCATGTGCTGCCTGGACACATATCACCCATGTAGTTTTCTTGCCACAAATATTTAACCTGATTCAAACAATGGGGAAACTTATCAGACAAACCCAGATTGAGAAGTGTTCTATACAACAATAGAGTTGGAATTCAAAAATATATATATATATATATTAATGCGAGATGATACAAAATTAGGAGGGGAGGACTATTTTAGATAACACTGAAGTACCATAAAAACTGAATACAATATAGGGATTTTATATTGAAAATATACAGTAAAATAAAACAGCTATGAATAACATCTTGAGGACAGTCCAGAAAATGTGAATAGGGGTGGCATATTAAATAATATTATTCCATATTCATGCCATTGCTTTTCAGAGGCAAAAGAGTAAGTACCTCCAGAGCACTGTTTTCTCTAAAATGTATGAATACATATTCAGATCCACAAGAACTGTGTGTATGCTTTCTCTAGTATGCATACATATATATACATATCTATAAGAATTATGTTTTCATTCTTTTTTGTAAACATAGTTTGTGAATATCTATAGCTCTTTTCATGATGCACTACAGTTTTATATAGAAATATGGAATAAAATTAGGTATATAAAATATTTTAACCTAAATGGCATGACTAATGAAAAAACAACAGAGTCATTTAACATCCCAAATCTTTTCTTATGTTTTGATCTTTAGTTATTAACATTAGCAATGTATTAAGCTAATTCGTTACTTAGTTCCCAATAATGGAGCAATAGAAAATTGATTTCCTTATAATAATCAATACTTTTTTGATCAGCTATTCAGTCATATACCAAGCAAGCTTTTCAAAGGATCAGAGAGGTATGGGTTAACATATCAAATTAATTTTGTTGATACCATTTCAATTACATATATTTTAATTATACAAAATGGTTTACAGGGTAAAGATAAAAGGTTATATGATAGACAGAGAAATGGCCAGGAGCACCAAGAAGGAGACAAACAATAAAAAACAGGGGTGAGGAGAACAGATCACTATAATAAACCTTGATGGTTGATAAGGGCCTGTTCAGGTATAAAACAATCTCCTTTATTACCTGGTCAGAGGGGAAATACAATGAAATTTAGGTGTAAACTGTAGAGTTTATGAGTTCAAGTTGAATGGTACCATGAATGTTAGTTTATTACACTTATAAAGGCTCAGCTGAAACAGTGATTCTTTGTTGTTAAATATTCATTAATGTACTTAAAAAATAAATAGAAATAAGCCACTTAGCATTTGTTCTTTATAAAAATATTTTATCCAAATCTGCTGACATAGGGTTTGACAATATTTTAATCAATTGAAATTGATGTTAAATATAATGAACACATAACTACATTACCTGTTTCATACCACTAGCCTACTAGTTTGATTTTTCTTAAATAATACATACTCAAAAGTCTATGTTAATTATACAATTGAGAATAGTCACAGATCTGCTTATATGGCCAGTAACCTTTATTAAAATAATTATTCAAAAATATTTCTCGAACTAAATCTGAAGAGGTATTGAGAAAAACACAGCATATAAATGGAGAATAAATTAACTTCTAAGGGAAAACTTTATGTCCAGACCTTAAGCATTTTTAATCAGTGCAGTTTCTAGTTCAATTTCTCCATATAGATGTAGTAGAATAGAGTCATTATTTATTTTCTCAAGGTAAAGGTCAACACATTACTATGCAGATAGTAACCATTTCTCCCTATTATTTATCAGCTCAGTTAATGATATGACTAAGCTTCCGTTTTCAACCCTGGCGTTATCTGTCTTTTCCCTCACTCTTAAGGCCCAAGACACTACCCAGGATGTCTGTATTTTATTTGGAATTCTTGGTTCTAGGCCTTAGTTTAATTTTCTCTTATGTCATCACAGCATTAAACCGTTATGATTTCTTTGCTTCATTCCTTTACATTCTCTATCTTATCCCAAACTCCACTTCCGCAGTTAGATGTCTAAAATGCAGGTCTCATCTTGTTATACCTTCGCCAGACTTAGTTGATTATTGATCCTTTCTCCAATTTCTTCTTGCTAAATCAACCCTCATATTTTTCAGCTGTCAGGTTGCCTCATATTTGGGGGAATCTGGGAATTACAAAGTAATTTAGGATTAAGTCATTCCATTCCCATATCAGTAATAGTTTTCCAAATATATTTTCCAAATATATGGAAGAACTTTGGCCATTGACATAGTAGAAATCGACTGCATAAAATTTCAAGGCAAGAATATCAAAATCTATAAAAGCTTTAACCCACACCTTTGGACACTATTGCCTGAGAATGTGATGTCTGAAATTAAATCAGCCATGTAGAAAAAAATGAGGGGAAAGAATTGCTGGAAATGGAGTTGAAACCATGCTTTCACTGAATGACTAAATTCACTATCCCTGAATTCATCTCAGCTCTACACCTTCTTGATATGTGAGATAATAAATGTCCTATTTTTCTTTCAGTCAGGCCTTCCTCTATCACTTGAAGTAAAAACACATTATTCTATTCAGAATTCCAGATTAAGTCCCTAATTACCCAGCAGAGGAAATTCACAATGTTTAGTACGGAATTCAAAGTATCTTAAATCATCAAAGTCTGGTTCTAGTCTAACTCTGGTTTCCCATAACCACTTTCCAGAGAACATTTAGAAATTTAAATTACAGGCCCTTTCACTTCTCTGTGTCTTTTGTACTGCAACCTGAGTGAGCAATACTTGTCACTCCACTTTCCCTACTAAAACTACTTTGAAATATGACTCATTCTTCCATCCTTCATTTACATACTATGCCAAGCCTTATTTGACCCTCAGGGTTAGAACCAAACAATTCTTGTTTATTTTTTTAATTCCAAAACAAATTACTTATGTTATACCGTAGTAATCACATCATGCTTGCATCTAGTAACCCAATAAGACCAATGAAGAGTACAAATTCTTTTTGTTAAGTGGGAGGAGTTTCAGTTGAGCCTAAAGAAATTTCAGGAAGTGTGACTGGTGAGGAATAAAGTTTACCTTTCAAAAAACCTTTGTAAAATGTGCAAATTAATTTTTTAATGTGGAAGGAGAGAATGGAATTAAATATAATAGTCTAACAAAATAAAGGGACCACTAAGGATTATAAAATAATGAATCTGATTGGTTTGTTTTGTTGATCGTTGACCCTGCAGAGAAAGGGGTTAAAAAGGCAAAAACGGAAGCAACTGATTCAAGAGGAAATGTCTGTGCAGGCCTGGATCAAAGGAAATTTCAGTAGATGACCTTGAGCAGTATTCACAGCGGAGCCCAGATGACAGACACAGCAGGGGCCGTGGTTTCCAGTGGGAGAGCAGCAGCAGGACAAACTGGCTTGGACTCATGGTTGAGCCTTTTAGACTCTGAGGTCAGGCAGAAATCGTTCAGTGGGGCCCACTGCAAAAGTAATGATGACCTGGGAATGTGGTAAGCACACCAGGGACTGAGCATGTAAGATAATGTGACCTTATATGTGCCCAGAAGCAATATGATTTTTGGCATCTGAAGTACACTTACAGTCCATTATACTTATGACAACATCTTATACCTAATAGGCACAACATAACAATTTGCAGAATTGAAAAAAAAAGTGTCCAATTATTTGATTAAGCAATTACAAAGATGTGATTAGTACATCTTTGTACTTAGTGGCCAGGAGGCAGAACTACACTGAAGTGGGAAATGTTTTACTAATTTGAAATAATCTTACAAAATAAATTATGTAATTCCTAATTGAAGAACTGAGGAGAGTTTTCTTTTCTCAGGAGCAAAAAATATATAAAGGTAGTTAAGGCAGTAAAAAAGAATAACAAGGGCATTCCAAATCTCCAATTTGTAGAATTTTAGAAAATTACCACATTGCAAATGCAAATTTGTGCCTGCAATACTTTGCTGTCAGAAGAAATTGATCTCCATGTGAATGATAATGGTTAAGTTCACGGCCTTTCAGAGGAAAAGCACCTGCACCAGAATGACAAACGAGGGGAGGCCGATGAGTTGGCACATGGACGATGCCGTTACAGGAACCTTTTTTTTTTTTGAAATGGAAGGAGCACAGTCTTCTGAATAGTAGAACTGATTAAATTCGTATCTTTCAGGATCTCTCATTTCTATCTCATATATTGCCTGGACTTGCTTTATTTATATGGTGCCCTTGGCAATTTCAGAGTGGAATCACAGGGATTTATAGATTATTTGCTGACTCTAATTTGAAAGCATCATAGCTTCTTAGCCAACCACATCCTTCTGATTGTACTTTCTATGAGATGACACACGGTCCGGCTTATTGCTATCCAGAGGGTGATGGCAAAAGCAGGGATTCAGCCAGTTACAAAGAGCTCTTTCCAAACGAAGGATAAATGCTCATAAGTCATCTTCCTAGACATTCTGGCTTCCATGAATATTTTCTTCCTGAGTGACAAAAAATATATCCTGAAAAATCTACCTTGTCTATTTTAAGTTTTTGCATTTGGGTACTATATCTGCAACCTCAGGTTTATTTTTTTTGCTTTTTTATCATCCATATTTGTGTTAAGTACTTTGCTGTGAAGTGTACAGTGCTAATGCACTTTTATTAAACACCCATTTCTGTACGGCCCTGTTTGAAGTCAGAATGGGGGATGAGAAAGACACACATACACAGATTTTTGTACATAAAATAAAAAAAAAGAACAGATGTTTTTGAGGTACTCTATTTCCTCTTGACATCCTTCCCTTAACTTACTACACCATCCTGGTTGCATTATGATTGTTTCTGGTTGTTATTTTTTATCTCAATCTCAGGTTCCTCTTCCTGATCATCCTGTGCATGCGAATATAGTCAAGGCA
Organism: Carollia perspicillata; assembly: GCA_004027735.1. NCBI lineage: Eukaryota > Metazoa > Chordata > Mammalia > Chiroptera > Phyllostomidae > Carollia > Carollia perspicillata. Next base: position 3,356 of record PVKM010030098.1, on the reverse strand, counting down.
TCATCCACACAGATCTGGTATTTTTCTCTACACCATGAAAATGGTAATTTCCCTCCTGGGTTCAACTATTCTGTCTGCTGATGACTTCTCAGGATTGTGCCCCAAATTATTTTGTCTCCTGAAAGATTCCGCTCATGAATTAGAAAGGAGAATTTTCACAAGCATTCCTTCGGATGGAAAAGAAAGTTTAAAACTGAACCATCAGCCCATAATTTAACTTTGCTCTGAGCTTCCTTACATTTGTCACAGCTAGTCCTATCAGAATGCAAATGTGTGCATTTGCAATCATCTGTTTCTTCCTTTCCAGTCACATTGAACTAGCTTCTAAGATGTGTCAACTCCTCCTTCACATTAACTCTCTCCTCACTGTCTTAGTTTTTGTCATCACCATGTTGATAAATGAACAAGAAGACAATTGCATAGTGAAACCCTCTCTCTCAAGTATGTCTCATGCAAATAACTCCGTCCATAAACCACACTCAAATTTTGTTCCAATTATACTTTGTGGTAGTTAAATGTCATGTTCAAAAGTTATTTAATTCCAACAGAGTTCATTGATCATAGCAAAAATGTAATAATAATGAATTAATGGATAGAAACTGGTACTGTCATTGATTCTTGGATATAATATCCAAATTATTATGCACATTGTATTAAATACTATCTCCCTATTTCAATATATAGCTTATAATTAATATCCCTTATATTCGATCTAAGTTCAAACTATTTTAGTCATCATGTAAATTCAGTTATACAAATCAGTTTTATTATCTCTGAAATTATTAAAGTGAAACTAGATAATCTACAAAATACCATGAAGTCTGGAAATTCTATACCTTCCTAAATTTTCCCAGTTCCTTCTAACTAATATTTTGATTGTATACTAACTAGGAATTCTTTTTTTAAAATATGCTATATACATATTTATAAATATGAATTATATAATGTATACACACATATTAATCTATCTACCTATCTATTATATACCTATTGAGTTATTAATGTACATATATTTATAAAGTTTGAAGGCAGTCATGATTTATAATAGTAAATATTCATAAATTTATTAGTTTTTCATTTTCTACACTGATAATCAGTACAAATGACTGATTAGTCAGCATCTAGAGTTATCTGCAGTTTGAAAAACTGACATAATCAACATTTTATTTTGATTATAGAAAGTATATTTTGGCCCTGGATGGCATGACTCCGTGGGTTGAGTGCTGACCTGTGAACCGAAGGTTCGATTCCTGTTCGATTCCCAGTCAGGGCACGTGCCCGGGTTGTGGGCCAGGGCCCCGGTAGAGGGTGCATGAGAGGCAACCACACACTGATGTTTCTCTCCCTCCCTCCTTCCCTTCCCCTCTGTAAAAATAAATAAATAAATAAATAAATAAAACTCTTTTGAAAAAGAATGTATACTTTTCAATATGTTAATAAGCTATTATTTTATCCTCTCTTTAGCATTCAAAAATATATTTAGCATGTCAAAAATGTATAAATAAATAAAATATAAAAATATGTTTTATATTCTAAAAATATAAGTGAAGATGAATGTTAAAAGGTGCTCTAGGAATAGTCTCAAGGATCTGTATTCACCAGATGTTATATAGATAAAATTTTCATTATCTGAAAATATATGAAAGTTATGGTTCATGTTAGGCTTAATACTATAAGTCAAAGGAAGTTTTAAAAAGGGGAGAGGCTAAGAAAAGGTTGAAAGAACAACAGTACATTTTAAATGTCTAATCTTTTTCTCTCCTTTGTTCACCAATGGAGTTTAATCAATGTTTTCCTGAAACCTTCTGCTGAGGCTTGGAAGTAAGCATATTCGTCTCTGAATACAGGGTAAATGTATTATGGAAATGATTTAGCAGAAGAGAACATCTGCCTCCTTTTATACATGAACATCAAAACTGCAGATTACAACTTCAATAACTCACTACTTCTCATATCTGTTAAAGAAGGAAATTTGAGTTATCTTTCAAGCACTGGCTGGCACATTCACTGAGAACCCTAAAGCACATTTTCCTTACCTAGATTTCCTGTGGAGGAAATGAGGCTATATTATCAAGGTTTCTAAATTTGAACAATTCACCTAAATTTCACCAAAGAAAACATCTACAAAAAACTATTGGAAAGAGTTGATGTAATACTCATCTTCAAAATGACATAGTCTTAACACTTATAGCAACAACAAACCTGCTAGTTAGATATTACACAAAACAGAAAGAAGGAACATTGAAGTATAATTACGAAGGAAGCCTTTGTTCATATACACAGTAGACATTCTTTCAGGATGTATGAAAAGATGTTTATCCATAAATGTTTATTTTCCATTCAATGCTTTATTTTCCTATGATGTTATCAAGACTAAAAGAAACTAAGATTAGTTTCTATGACTACAGTTGTTACTTCTTCCACAAACAGATTACTACAAAGGAGAAGAAAAGCAGATATATTGTTAATTTCATTTTCTAATATTTAGCCTTTTATTTTTGATGTACCCATACATACAATTATAAGCATCTCTCCTGAGAAGTGTTAATGATTAGAGGAAAATGTTAAATCTTGGAGATATCAATAAGAAAATCAAATAGTTATAAGATATGTATAATGCTAACGTTTTTCTCTCTAATATATAGTAAGATTACTTCACATGTATAAATATCTATTACATATAACCATAAAATTATTTACAACAGATTTAGGGCTTATATTTTAAAATACCAAAGATGGCAAGACTTACTCAATTGAGTGATAGAGAAGTTTTTAAATTTTGCTAGAAAACAAATAAGGATGAAACTAACTACAAATAATATTTTTTCTGTTCTTATTATTGAACTATGAAAAACTATTGAAATATGAAAAAAAGAAATAGGTTTTAAAGAAAATAAGTAATTTCACTAAAGTCATATAACTGATAAAGGGTAAAGCTAAGATTTTTTAAGTGTGGTTAACACTACAAAAGTGATGCTTCTAATTTGCCTTATAGTATTGGTTGATTGGGATTACACAGAATTCCTTCTTACAGCCTAAGGTTACCATAGTGAGGTGCCTTTTAGAGATTGGACTTTGGAACCCTATATGAACCATTTAATCTAATGAGCCTAAGAAACTAACATGCAAAACAGACCCCGAGGCATGGAATCAGAGAATAGACTGACAGCTACCAGAGGAAAGGGGGCAGGGAGGAGTGGTGGAAAGAAAGGTAAGGGACTAGTCAAACACAAGCATGAATGACCCACGGACACAGACAACAGTGTGGGAACTATGGGAGTGGGGGCGGGGGGCTGGGTGGAGGAGAGCGAAGGGAGAAAATTGGGACAACTGTAATAGAATCAACAATAAAAAAA
>PVKM010030097.1:0-17448 GCA_004027735.1 Carollia perspicillata | reverse complement strand
CACCAACCCCAAAGTCTCCTCAAGCATCTCTAGCCCACTCTGCTCTCTCTTTGCCACAGCCCAGAGTAAGTGGTTGAAAACAAAATTTTGTGTGTTGACCTTTTAAGGGGTTCTCTGCCTCTCCAGATGTCTCTCCCTTGCAGAGAAAAACCCTGCTGCTTTTAACAGCTGGATATTATCTGGGTTTTTCCAGTCCAGGTGCTGTATGCTGAGGAGCCCAGCTTGGGGTTTAGGACCCCCACTTCTCAGACAGAACCCCTGGCTGCTGAAATATCCCTCCAGAAGAACTTCAGCTGCCACTTGTGGGAGCCCAGCCAGCCTTCTTGTGTCTACGCTGCATTCCCTACCAGTCTTGTTGTGGTGAAGTGGTTTCCTCTGTGTGTCCTTTGTTATATCAGGTTTTATATTGAGATAAAAAGTATCATGGAGAAATGAGAATAATAGAATCAGAAGGTTACAGAACACAGGAGAAAATGTGCCTTTCCTCCTCAATATCAATCTCAGGCAAAGGATATTTCCACTTAAGAACAACTGCTGAGATTTTCAAATGTCGAGATAGATTTATTTGCAGACAGAAAGAAAGAAAGTTACAATAATCCCCAGATAACTTTTCTTCAGTGTATTAATTAGTTTATAACAGCAATTTTTTGATGGTGTGGAAGGCCCTGCAGTCATGTTAAATGACCTACCAAGAAACTTCAAAATCAGCCTAATACTACATAATTCCTTCCGTTATTTTTTTTTTCTGTTGTACTGAATAAATTAAAGGAAGTTGAAAAAGCTTTTGGCTTTGTGATAAAATGTAGGCGAGACACTAAAGTAAGAATGTAGGAGGGAATGTCTACTAAAGAGAAACAATAAAATCTCGAAACAATCCAGGCTAAGTTTATATTTCTATGGCACTTAGCTTCTTGGTATGGAGTAGCTCAGACAAACACTATAAATAAACACATATATGAGGGGAACAAAGTATTTCTTGCTATCTGACACTTATGAGTAAAAGATGAATTCTGGTTCCATAGGCTCAGAGTAGGCAATAGCATACATAGTTCAAGAGCCACACAAACAAAAGCTTTAACTCCTTATCTCTCTTTCATCAATCATATCATAAAATGCCTCTTTACCTGTACTTCTTACAAAATTAGCCACTATTTATAAAATGAAGAATCAATCTTCATTCAAAGACACAAAATTTTTGTGGCCTTGTAGTCACTTGAATTGTGGTTACAGCAGGCTCTCAAGAAACATTTTTAGGTTTTTATAGTAATACAGCCTTTCCTTTAGAAAGTTGGGTCTTTTAATCTACTTTTCCTAGTTTTTCAATAAAGATAGGGAGCAAGCTATTGACATCGTGCAAAAACACATTTTAAAGTCAGTTTTGAAGGGAGCTGTCTTTGTCCATGACAAATTATTCTAAGTTTTTTTTTTTCCTTGGTGAGTTCTTCTTTGCTTTGTGGTGATTTACATTGATTTTCTAAATAGCTAGAAAGCTTTCTTCAGTGGCTCAAAAGACAAGTTTTTTAAGTTACATTGTCTAACCTCTCAACCCCAGATAGATATATCTGCTGTCTTCTCTTACCTTGAACACCCACATTGACAGAAGGTTCTAGCTACCTGCTTCAGAAGATAACCTATCACTTTTATGTGTAGATCTGTCAAGTGTTACTTATATTAAATTAAATGTTGCCTTTCTAAAACTTTCACCCCTTGAATCTATTCAAAATACAACCACTTACTTTTTCTCATGCTATTCCCCTAAATACTAAAAAACATCTCTCCTAGACTCTCTTAAATCTTCCCCTCTCCCAGCGGATTAAGAATGCAGACTTTGCAGCTAGACTCCCTGGGTTCAATTTTTAATCCTACTTTATTCTAACCATAATACTGGACAAATCTAAGCCTCAACTTTCTAATATGCCATGTGCGATACAAGTAACTTTCTCCTAGCACTGCCATGAGAATTAAATCACATAATGCAGGAAGTGCCTGAACCACAGGACGCTGAACCAGTGGCTTCTTAGTTCCTTGTAACGTGCACTTTTGCAGACCCCTGACAGCAGGTGTTTCCTACTCTGCATGAGTCAGTCTGTCAATTTCTCTCTTAAACCATGGGGTTACGAATTAAAGAAAAGAAGGATCAGTGAGAGGAAAACAGAGTTACAATTTAAAGTCGAGTCCATTTATTAATTTAAAAATCCATGAAGATCCACGTTGATACAAAAGACTTAAGTTTCTTGAGGACAGTGTCTTATACCTCTTTGTATTCCTAGCACAGTATGTAGAAAACATAGCTTTCAATAAGCGGGGCCAGCAAACTTTTCTGTGAAGGACTAGATAGTAAATATTTTAGGCTTTTGGGCCATATGGTCTCCATTGCAAATATTTAACTCTGCTGTTAGAGTGCAAAGGAGCCATAGTACATAAATGAATGACAACAGGTATGTTCCCATAAAACAATTTATGCATATTGACATTTTAATTTCATGTAATTTTCACATATAATGAAATAATCTGCTGTTTTGTGTTTTATTCCCAACGATTTCAAAATGTAAAGTCATTCCTAGCTTGTGATTGTAAGAAGCTTAGCAAGCTATATTTGTCCAGCTGGACATTATTTGCCTACCTCTGATATAATCTGAAAGGAGAAAACCCAGTATTTATTGGCATTAAATATAAATTACATGAATACCATTCCCCATACAGACCAGAGAAAGAGGGAGAAGTGAAGCCAAGAGTGCAGGTTGATCCAAGGCAAAGCGCTGTACCAGCCAGTTAGAAATAAAATATCTCTTTGAAAGGGAGAATAAAACGTAACTCATGCAAGAGTTATCCTCGCCATAAGTGCTTTTAGGAAAAATCATCAGTCTTGCCCAGAGGTGACATTATTTCTTTGCCACTCAACTTACTGGCATGTGGCGCTATTATATAGTAGTCAGGAACTTGAAAACTGGAAACTACAGCCTTTTGAATCCCAGTTCAGCCAGTTATTAGTAATGTGAACTTAGGTAATTTAGTTCACTTTCTAAATGTGTTCATTTGTAAAATGGCTGTAATAACAGAACTTACAGTGAGACTGCAATATGATTTTAAAAGATACGGCATTTAAGTGGCTTACATACTGCCATTCCTATAGTAAGGCCTTTATGAATGTTAACTTTGTGAAAGAAATAAATGAAGAAAAAAAACTTTTTTATGAGGGAGGCATATGTTCAATTGACTATACTTATAAACAATTCAAAGTTACTTCTGCAGAGTGCTGTTGCATCTCCACCCCCTTTTGTCTAGTTCCAGTGTGGTCATTTAACAGTATAAATAGCATGACTGGGCACTTGTAAGAACTGCAAATCCTCAAGTCCCACCTGAAATCTAGTGAGTTAGAAACTCTGCAATTGAACTCCAAAATCTGTCTTTTATCAAGCCCTCTAGGTAACTAAGATGCAAACTAAATTTGAGAATCAACAGACTAGATGAAATTTGGTTAAAATAAACAAGAGCATCCTTGAAGTTATATATGGATACAGACTTCTTTATTTTAAAAAAAGATTTAATGTAATTCTTTCAGCAGAACTACTAAGAGAAGTTTGTCAGCTATTATTATTCCCAGATTTTATATAAGTACAGTGTAACTCAGGGAAAGCAGCTAAGACCCATATCCTAGTATCAGGCACTTTCAAATTAACTGAGGCCAAGCGTCATAACGGATAAATAGGAGAAGAGGGTGTGGAATGGGATTACTGTTATAGGACTATTCACCTCGATTCCTTATGTAGTGGACTATTAGTTATCTACTCACTGTCTATTCCCCCTTTTCTTTACTAACAGAACTTAAACTTGGCTCAGAGAATGAATGTGTCCAGCTATCGACACAAATTTTCCAGGTTCACTTGCATATGAAAGTGATAATGTTACAATTCTGAGCAAAGAGATGAAAATGAAAGTCATAGTTTCAGGGTTCTTTGAAAGCTCCCTCATAGTAGGCAAACCTAACTAGTATATATACCTTTTGCTTTTTCATCTCTCTTAACCTGGAACTTGGATGAAATGCTTGGATGTTCAAGTCATCTTGTGATCTTGAGGAACAACAATGATAAGCTCAGTAGTGTGGAGATATTCAAGGAGAATGACTCATAATGGCATTCTCGAGTTGCCACATTCGTCCTGTACTGTCCACCAGTATATGAAACATTTTAAGCCATATATTTGCAGGATTTTTTGGACACTGAAAGATAACAAACTTAACTAATACTCCTTGTTAAGAAGAAGCACTAATTGATCCCCTAACACTTTTGCAGCAGAAGAAATTGACTCTGAAAGTATGCAAATCATCTAAATTTTGGACAAATTCAAATTGTCTTCCTTTCATGGCCTTCCAGTATCTACATCTGGTGGATCCCTCTCCTCTCCAGATTTCTTAGTTTTCTGACCATCCTCAGTTTCAGTGCTTCCATTCTCATATTTTTTTCTTCAACTCTACCAAATTACTTCTTACTCCTATCATCCTGTCCCCATTCCTCACTTTCTTGGCATCAGGTAAACTCTTCATGATTCTTTAAGAGGCAATTCAATTATTCTCTCCTTAGTGAAGCATTAACTGACTGAATCCAGATGACTTAGGCATGTGTTCCTCTATTCTCCCCAGCTCCTTGTATGTGGCCGAATTATAAAAATTTTCACATTATATGGCATTGACCTATAGGTATGTCTCCTCTCTATATGATAAAATTTCTGAAGCTGGGATTTTTTTTCATCTCTATATCTCTAAAACATGTGCTCTGAAAGAAGGGGTGAATTGATTGAAAGTCAAGATGGTGGTAGAAGTAAACGTGGTACGCAAATCCTCCTATAACCACATCAAAATTACAACTAAACTACAGAATAGCCATCATTCAGAATGGCCTGAAATCTAGCTGAACAGAATTTCTACAATTAAGAAAAGGTATAAAGAATAAGCCATAGGAAGACTGGTAGGAGGGACAGAGACAAGGAATGGGCTGGTCACACACTCACACGTGGTGGATAAAAAAATGGGAGGGATATTTCAGCAGCAGAGGTCCCCCTGAGGAGACATGGGTCCCAGCCCCACATTAGACCCTCCAGCCCAGGGTTCCCGTGATGGGACGAGAAGTCTCCATTAACTCTGGCTGCAAAAATCAGCAGGGATTGTGACTGAGTGAGAGAGAGAGCTGCTGGATTCCTAGGCATTTATCTTACAGAATCTGTGCATGGACTTACTCCGACTCACTCACTCTTGCTCTGGGTCCTCAGGGACATATGGGGAAGAACTGAGTTGTCTAGCAGCAGGATAAGACCTAGAGGGGCAGCTTTGTTCCAGACAGAAGAGCTGGTAGAGGCTGTCGTTCCTTTTCTGGGCCCTCCTCAGAGTGAGCAGGCAAGTACCTTATCTGAGTCTCCATCAACCCGGCTAACCCTGTTAGCTCAGCCTTGATGATTCCCTGAGACCCTGCCCCACCCAACTTGCAGGCCAACCCAAGTCATGCAACCGGTCTGTCTGTGTCTTGGCTCATGCTTTGAACTTTCCTAAAACCTCTCAAACACCCATCATCTGGCCTCAGCATGCCCCATACCTCTCGCTAAGTGGCTCCAGGCCCAGCACTAGTGGCTGCCAGCCTTGGCTAGCAGCCTGACCTCTACTTGGCACTTCCAAGCCCAGCACAAGTAACAGCCATCTGTAGATTACTTTGTAGCCTAAGTGGCCCTGGACGGGGCACAAATGGTAGCTTCCCTTGGCCTGTACTTCCCAAGAGACCCCAGAACCAGCACACTTGATAGACAACTTCAGACTACATTGAAGTACCACCCAACCACCTCCTCCACAAGGGACACACTCAAGGGGCAGACTAAGCAGGCACCAGAGCCCTGAGGAAGTAAGTCTTGCTCTGTGGGGTTGGTACCTTACAGGTGATCCCCTATGGTGGTCAGAGCTAGGACTTGTAGCCAAATGGCCAGAAGGTGGATTGACGTGCTAGTTACTCCCATTGAGGTGCCAATAGCAATCAAGTCTCAACTACAACAGGAAGGTGCCCACAGTAGGGAGGCATCTGGAGTGCCCAGCTGGGGATACTGGGGAGGCTATGCCACTGAACCCCACAAGATACCTGCTACATAAAGCCACTCTACCAAGCCTAGGAGATATAGTACCTCTACCTAGTACATAGAAACAAACACAGGGAGACCACAAAATGAGGAAACAAAGAAACATGTCCCAAATGAAAGAAGAGAACAAAACTCCAGGAAAGAAAAATACTAAGCCAAATGGAGACAAGCAATCTACTAGGTGCAGAGTTCAAGTCACTAGTGATAAGGATGCTCAATGAGCTTAGGGAAAGAGTAGATGAACTTAAAACTTCAACAAAGAGGTAGGAAATGAAAGCATGGAGATAGAAAACATTGAAAAACAGTTAAAATGAAGAATACACTAAGTGAAATAAAGAAAACATACAGGGAATCAACAGTAGAGTTCAAGAAGCAGAGGATCAAATCAGAGATTTGGAAGATAAAAAAACAGAAAACACCCAATCAGAACAGCAAAATGAAAAAAAAATTTAAATGAGGACAGTATAAGGAGTCTCTGAGACAAATTCAAGCATACCAACAATTCACATCATAGGGAGAAGAGAGAGAACAAGGAATTGAAAACATATGTGAAGAAAAATTACAAATAAAATATAGAATAACCATCACTCAGAACCATCAGAAGTCAAGTTGAATGGAAATCTGACAACTATGAAAGTAAAGAAACCACATCCATCCATACTGGTAGGAGGGGCACAGATGCACAATGGGCTGGTCCCTCACCCATGTGTGGTGGATAAAAATTAAGGAGGGATATCTCCAGAGTGAGGAGACACAGCCCCGTACCACACCTCCCCCAGCCCAGAGTTCCAGTGCCAGGAAGATAAGTCCCCACAACTTTTGGTTGCAAAAACCACTGGGGATTGAATCAGTGGAAGAAATTTCTGGAGTCCCAAGCAGTTCCTCTTAAAAAACCCACAAATGGACTCACCTACTCAGACTCACTCCCTCTGAGCTCCAGCGCCAAGGAAGCAGCTTGAAGGGTACCAGGGCCACACAGGGAAAGGCTGAAGTGTCTGCCATTGGGGTGAGCAGAGGTCACCGTCACTTTTCTGAGCACTCCCCCAACAGAGCCATGGATCTGGCAGGCTGGTGCCTTATTGGAACTCCATCAACCTGGCTAACACTGTTGATCCACCTTGGAGGTCCTCAAGAGACTCTGCCACACCCAACTTACAGGCCCACCCATCTGCTTTTCCATATGAATAACTGGTCTTAGATCACACTTCAGGGCTTCCTAAATCCTATCAAACAAGCACCAGCTGGCCTCAGTGGCCTAAGCCCAGCATTAGCAGCACCCAGATTAGTTTCACATCTTAGCTTTCTCTGGGAATCTCCAAGTCCAGCAAAAGTAGCAGCCATCTCAGATTGCTTTAAGGCTCAGGAAGGGTGGCCCCAGGAAAAACACAAGTGGGGGCTGACCTTGGCCTGCACCACCCAGGAAACCCCAGGGCCAATGCACCCAGTGGACAGATACAGACCATGCCAGAGCACTGCCAGCTTCCCCTGTCCAGCTGATCCTCCACAGGGGGAGGAGGTTGGTGGTAAGTGGTCACAGCCAATCCTTGCTCCTAACCGGTCTAGGTAAATCCCTCCCATATATCTGCCAACAGCAACCAAGGCTCAACTACAAGAGGAGGGTATACTCAGCCCACATGAAGGGTGTACCTTGAGTACTCAGCTTGAGTGATGAGGAAGGCTGTGCCACAGGACCCTACAGGACACCTATTACATTAGGGCACACTACCAAGACATGGAATCAAAGCAGCCCTACCTAATACATAGAAACAAACACAGGGAGGATGCCAAAATGAGGAGACAAAGAAACATGGCCCAAATGAACGAATAGATCAAAACTCCAGAAAAGAGCCAAACCAAATGAAGATAAGCAATCTATCCGATGCAGAGTTCAAAACACTGGTTATAAGAATGCTCAAAGAACTCAGTGAGGGCCCCAGAAGTGTAAAAAAGATGCAGTCGGCAATGAAGGATTCACTAATTGAAATAAAAAACAATTTATAGGGAAACAATAGAATGGATGAAGCCAAGAATCAAATCAATGATTTGGAACATAAGTAAGCAAAGAACAACCAATGAGAACAACAAGAAGAAAAAAGAATCCAAAAGATGAGGATAGGATGGATAAGCAGCCCCTGGGACAACTTCAAGAGGTCAAACATTTGCATCATAGTGGTTCTTCAAAGAGAAGAGAAAGCAAGAAATTGGAAACTTATTTGAAAAAATAATGAAAGAAAATCTCCCTGCCCTGGCTGGTGTGGCTCAGTTGACTGAGTGCTGGCCTGAAACCAGAGGGTCACCAGTTCAATTCCCAGTCAGAGCACATGCCTGGGTGGCTGGCCAGGTCCCCAGTGAGGGGTACACAGGAGGTGACCACACATTAATGTTTCTCTCTCTCCTTTACCCTCTGTCTAAAAATAAATAAATAAAATATTTTAAAAAAGAAAGATAAAATTTTCCTAGTTTGGTAAAGGAAACAGACTTGCAAGTCCAGGAAGCACACAGAGTCCCATTTAAGTTGTACCCAAACAGGACCACACCAAGGCACATCATAATTAAAATGCCAAGGATTAAAGATAAAGAGATAATCTTACAAGTAGCAAGAAAAAAGCAGAGGGTTATCTACAAAGGAGTTCTCATAAAACTCTTGCCTGCAGAGTTTCTCAAAAGAAACTGTTGGCAAGTATTCCAAGTGATGAAAAGCAAAGACTTACTACCAAGATTACTCTATCCAGCAAAGCTATCATTTAGAATGGAAGGGCAGATAAGGTACTTTCCACACAAGGTAAAGCTAAAGGAGTTCATCATCACCAAACCAATTCATATTACAAGAAATGTTAAAGGGACTAATTTAAGAAAAAGAAGATGATCAAAACTATGAGCATTAGTATGACAGCAAACTCACAACTATCAAAAACTAATCTAAAAAACAGAAACAAAAACAAAATAAGCAAGCGACCAGAACAAGAACAGAATCATTGGCATGGGCATCATTTGGAGGGTTATCAGCTGGGGTGGGTAAGGGGGAGGAAGAAGTAAATGGTGTAGGAATCAAGAAGCATAATTGTTAGGAACAAAATAGACAGGGATGTTAACAATAGTGTAGGAAAGGGAGAAGCCAAAAAACTTACACACATGACCCATGGACAATAACTAAGTGGGGGGATTGCTGGAGAGAAGTGGAGTACAGGGTGGCATAGGGCAAAGGGAGAAAAATTGGGACAACTGTAACAGCATAATCAATAAAATATATGTAGAAGAAAAAAAAACCTACATGAAAAAATAATATGGAAAAGTTTCCAAATCCAGGGAAGGAAATAGACATAGAAGTCCAAAAAATGCAGAGTCCAAAACAAGATGAACCCAAGGAGGCCCACACCAAGACACATCATAATCAAAATGGCAAAGGTTAAAGACAAAAAGAGAATTTCAAAAGCAGCAAGAGAAAAACAGCTGGTTATCAAAGAAGCTCCCATAATACTCTCTTCTGATTTCTCAACAGAAACTTTGCAGGCCTGAAGGAAGTGGTAAGAAATATCTAAAGTGACTAAAACCTAGGTCCTACAATCAAGTTATTTGATGAAAATGGACACAAACAAAGAAAAGCTGGGTAGCAATACTTACACCAGATAAAATAGATCTAAAAAAGCCCAAAATAAACAAACAAGCAAAACAGAAACTAACTCATAGATTCTGAGAACATTTTGACAGTTGCCAGATTGTGGGGTAGAGGGATTAGTGAGATGAATGAAAAAGGTGAAGGGATTAAGAAGTACAAGTTGGTAGTTACAGAATAGTCATAGAGATACAAGAATTAGAGCATGGGGAATGTAGTCAATAATATTGCAATAACAAGTGAATATATATGGTGTTAGATGGGTACTATATTTATTGGGATGTAGAATTTGTAAGCTATATAATGTCTAATCACTGGGTTGTATTCCTAAAATTAATGTAATATTGTATATTGACTGTAATTAAAAAATAAAAAATTATAAAAAATTAATAATGATATAGCTATGTATGGTGCCAGGTAGGTAGGTGTTGGATATATCAGAGATAACATTTTGTAAAGTATATGGTTGTCTAACCACTATACTATACACCTGAAACTAATATAAATTTATATTGAATATAAACTGCAATTGAAAAATAAAAGAAAAAGGTGATCACTAGAATAAAAAAAGAATGAGTAAACTCAGGGGTAGATACAGTGATGATAGTGAAAATATTATAAACGTTAATACTAATTCAATGAGTCAAACTAATGAAAACTGTTGTCACTGGGTATGTTGTATCCCTGACTACAAGGCTGATTATAGCAGCTCTGGACAGATAAATGGGCCACACACAACACAGAACCCCATATACTTATAAAAATAAACCATATCACTAGGGTAGTTTGATCTATGGCTTTTAGAGTGTATTTGCATCTATAATTAGGTAAAGGATACAAGGAATATATTTCTTTTCTAATATTTTATTTATTTATTTTTAGAGAGAGGGAGAAAGAGAGGGAAAGAAACATCAATGTGTGGTCGCCTCTCATATGGCCTGTACTGGGGACCTAGTCTGCAACCCAGGCATGTACCCTGACTGGGAATCGAACTGGCAACCCTTTGTTTCACAGTCCAGTACTCAGTCCACTGAGTCACACCAGCCAGGGCTATATTTCATATTAATTTAAGAAGACATTTTATTTTTATCAAGCACCAGAGTAAGTTAGTGGCTTTCTTCCAGACAAACTTGAAGGGTTTCTTGTATTCTATTTACTATTATAAAAATATTTTATCCATTTGTTTTTTCTATGATAAACATTCAGTTAAGAATACATTCCGGTATGTTGCCAGGTGACAAATTTATTAAGCTGCCCCTGACCTTTGAAATTGTGATTTTGTTAATTTTTAGAAAGTGATCTAAAGGACTTAAGGCACAATTGTATTATTTTTACCATGAATAGCAGTACTCTTACACATTTCTTAATTTTAACCAATGCTAAGGTCTAAGTCAGACCTTCTGTAAATCAGGGAAGAAAATTTTGCTTTTAGAACACTTCTCTCCCTATTTTACATTCATTCACTTTTGGATTTCCAATCCAGTCCATGTGAATTTCAAACTCTGAACTTTCCTCATTCCTCCCTAACCCAATTAAAATGTACTCATGTAGAATATAGTGTTGGCTGTTTATCCATCATCTACATCTCCTCCTTCCCTTTAAACAGAATTCTAATTTTGTTCAAGTAACCCTCTGTCTTTTATGTAACTTAGGAGAAGCTGACCCCTCTTAACTCCAAGGAGTAAATGCTGATTAGTCTAAGCCTATTGGTACCTGACATTCCTCTGGTAACAATGGCTAATCTGGGGGTGGACAATGGATCTTAGATGATTCAATCATATTGAAGAAGTGGTTTTCACGCCCTTTGTCACTCTCTCACCCATTAGACGTAGACAAGGCAATATTTTGCTTGAATTGCTGCATGCAATCATCTTGAGACCAAGGTGGGAATCAGACTCAGGTCATAATATTCTGCATAGAGAAGACCAAAAACATCAACACTAAGTCATTCTTAACGAGTCCTTAGAGCTTCTGACTCAACCAATGCAGGAATCCAAACTTTTTGGACCTCTTGTTACATGAATAAGATTTTTTCTTGTTTTTAAAGCCAATTCAAACTGACTTTTCATTGTAGAAAGCATCCTAACTGATACACATAGGTCCTTTCTCCTTGGAAATCTTTAAATTATTGAGAAATTGGCCCTATCTGTAATATTGAATTATTATGAAATGGGCCAAGCCAGGAAGTTTAAAAAATATTGTCATTTATCCCTGGAATACATACATTGAGAAAAAAATACTGTATTTTATATTGCACTAACTATCTATGCAGGAAGAAATATAATTCATGTAGCTTAAATGAAAAAACTTGTAAAACACTAGACACACATACCTTTGAGATTGAGAGCTGTAAGGGAGGGTCACACCAGCAAGCCAAAGCCATACAAGACACAGGTCCCAGGAAACAGTACTGAGTAACCCTCAACAGATCGGGCTCTATAACTGGGTGGGTTGCTACATCTAGATCCAACTTAGAAGAGCCACTCTTGTGTTGAGCTCTAATTGGAATTCCATAGACACCAATGTCCCCAAGTTCCATAAGATGATTCATACTTTCTGTTTTGCCTGTAAAATAGTGGATGGCATTTTCTAAAATTCCTATAATTTTCCATAAATTAAACTTACAAAGAAGCCCGATATAGCTACACTTAAACATACATAAGCATTTTCCACCCTAAAAAGAAAAGATGTTCCTTTGACTCCCACATCCTCCCTGAGCTGCTGCTCTGCCGCTCTCTTCCCCCTCACAGCCACAATTCTGAAACGGTTCTCAATATTCACTGTTTCTACTTCCTCACCTCCCACTCTTATTTCACTCCATTCAGGCTTCCACCCCCTCACTCCACCCAAAGAACCTTCATTAAATTCACTCGAGGCCTCCCTGTCACAAAAATCTAATGGATGGTTCAGTCCCAATCTTACCTCTCCTCTAAGCATTATTTTATAATGTTGAAAATTCCTTTTGTTTTTGGTAATACTTTACACATTTCTACCCTTACCTTCCATAATGCCACACTGCCTTGGTCTTACTCCCATTTGTCTGGCCATTGATTTTCCTTTCTCCTTTGTAGGCTCTTCCACCCCTAACCATGCATTAAATGTTGGCCCCAATCTCTTCCCACTCTACAATTGCTTTCAAGGGACTTTTAAAAATCTACACAGATTCAATTGCTACCTCAAATGACTACCAACACAGGCCTCTGCTTTGACCTCCCAGCTGCCTATGTGACACCTTCACTTAGATACCCGAAAGGGACATTACATACATCATGTCCAATAATGAACTCATGATCCATCCTCTCTGCCAGAACTTCTGTTGTGCTCTCTAACACAGTGAATGATACCTCCTGCCCCTCAGTGTACAAACTAAAAATATAGGCATCATCTCTAACATGCTATTCTCCCTCAACCCCCATATATAATCTATCAACAGGTTGCAAATTCTCATAATATCTCTCAAATTCATCTGCTTTTCTCAGTCTTCTTGCTCATCACAACTTTAGTCCAAGCTATCATCATAACTCATATGAATAATCCCAATAGTTTTCAACCTGGATCCTATATCCAACCTGGAACTCACAGCTGGAAAAAAAATATTTTTACAATGTTAATATGAATAGAGGCAAAGGTCCTTAACAAAAAATTAGCAAATAGAAATAATTCACACACACACACATGCGCACGCAGGGTCCAGTAGAAGTAACGCCATTGAGTGTGGTTGGTAGGATATGTGAATGTGTCACACGAGATGGACAGCAGTTTGAACATGTCACCTAAAATGTCATATGGTGTGCTTGAGTGTGATATTGCTATGTCAGAGAACATGATTTGGTAATAAATGATTTTATGTAATAAAAACTGGCATTATTTGTGCTGGATGTGTGTGTGCATGTGTGTTTTATTCCAGTAATGCAAGGCTGATTCAATATTCAAAAAATCAATCAATGTAATCCACCACATTACCAGACTAAAGAAGAAAATGCATGATCATACCAAAAGAAAGAGAAAAGACATTTGACAAAATTCAACACCCATTCATGATGAAACCTCTCAAAAAAGTAGGAATAAAGCACATCTTCTTCAACTTGACAAAGAGCAACTATAGAAAACCTGCAATTACTTCATATTTAGTAGTAGAAGACTGAATGCTTTCCCCCTAAGATTCAGCATAAGATAAGGATGTCCACTCTAATCACTCTTATTTAACATAGTGCTGAAAATTCTACCCAATAAAAGGAAGTTAAAAGAATATAGATCAGCAAGAGAGAAATCAAACTTTCCCTATTTGTAGATGACATAACTGTCTACATAGAAAACCTTGAGGAATCCACTGGAAAAAAAAAAAAAAACTCCTGGAACTAATAAATGAGTTTGACAAAGTCATGGGACACAATATAAAAGAGAAAAATCAATTGGGTCTCTATATACTACCAATAAACATGTAGACACCAAAATTAAAAACACAATATTACTTACACTGTTTGAAAAAAATAAGCCTATAAAATGTGTATAGGATCTGGATAGTGAAAACAATACAGCACCGATGAACTAAATCAAAGAATTTCTGAATAAATGGAGAGATATACCAGAGGAGGTATGAGCAGTGAGAAGCTGTTGCTAACTTCCACTCAGGGGCAGCGGAGGGAGCACTTACACCTCCCCAAAGCCAGGAATGGAGGTTACCACAGAATCATTTCTAGAGATTGGGGGTTCATGAAGAAAACCATCCTTGTCCTCCCTGGCTATAAGCTTGCTGAGTTGCAGAACCTAGGGTGTCTCTCATGCTGTCAGTGGAGATGAACTTGGTGAGAAAATTCTTAAGGAGCTTAACATCTGCCCTCTGAATCATAGGATATGTGCAAGCACAGAGACTGATTCTTCTCAGCTGGAGACTTCAGAAGAGAAGATGGCTTCTAGGAATCCCACACCAGGGAGCGGGCAGAGACCTGTGGTGAGTGGTGTGTGCGAAGAGAACGAGTGCAATCATCACTTCAGCCCAGCTCCAACTGTGGCTTCACTGTCCGCTAAATGGAAAATCCTAGGCAATTTACTTTAAATGCCAAACTACATTTTCTTCTTCTATAAATAGTTATTAAGGGCAGTCTCATATAAAGTAAAAATAAAATGAGATAATGTTTGTAGAACTACTGAGCCTATGGCACATAATTGATAAATATTATCATTGGTCTCAAGTTGGATAAGAATGTAGATTTTAGGGTCGGAAATACCTGTGTTAAAATGCCAGCTCCACAATTTACTAACCTGTGAGATCTTGGGGAAGTCACTTCAGCTCTCTAACCCCAGCTGTTGCTATCAGTATTGCTATATCAATGAACAAGGTCAACAGAGATCTCACCAAGACTAATCTTATCACAAATTAAAATCATCGTCTACATGTTTGTCTCTCTCTACTGGATTATAAGCCACTTAAACATGTGTGCATGGCCTCACATCTTGTTACCACTTCAACTCCATCACCATCACCTCCTTGAACACACATATTTAAATATAAATACTCAAAACCGTACTGATTGAATTTGAATTTTTGTTCTAATCCTTGGACCCTTTGAGAGACTGCCTTAGTAACATTCTGTTTAGAAATAACAGAGCCCTACTTAAAATAACTTAAGCAAAACAAATGGATAAGATATGGATACAATTGAAAATTTATGTCTTATTTTATGGAAGCCAAGGCCTGGTAGATCTTTTAAGAGATGGTACCATGTCCTGAGAAATCATGAAGAATATATACCGTTCTCTCTCCCAGTCTGTCCCCTCTGCTTTACCACAGGTGTTTGCTTCATTCTTTCTCTTTGCTGAGTGGCTTGCTCTTTCTCTCCATACATGTGACAAGAAGATAATTTTGTTTTACTGTAAGGTTTAATCTCCTTTCTGTTGACCAGCTAAGCCTGACTGGTCATCTCTTGGAGTTTATTATTCATGTCATGAAGATTGCTTGCTGTTCGTTTGTGGATAATTTCCTTTTCCTCTCTATATTAAAGATTTTCTTTATTTTTTCTGTTTTGTAGTTTGTACATCAGTGTAGGGTTTTTTGTTTGTTTGTTTATTTTGCTTGGAACTTGGTGTAGCTTTTAATCTAAAGATTAAGTCATGTCTTTTTTCTGGGAAATCCTCAGATATAAGCTCTTCCAAAGTCGTCACTTCTTTCCCCTTTCCTCCCTACTTCCTCCTCACTAACCTATTTATACTCATGCCATTATTTCTCCTTCTATTATTCACATCTTTTAACTTCTTTTTTACATTTTCTATTATTCTTGTACTATATTTGTGTGATTTACATGTATCTTTTAATTTACTAATTATTAAGGCTTGTCTACTATTTTATTATTTAACCTGTAAAGGCTGTGTTTGTTTCTTTGTTTATTTCAATAACTGAATTGTTTTTGTTGCTAGTCCAAGTTGACCTAGTTTTCCTACGGAGATGACGAATATCAATATTACATCCAGTTTTATAACACTACTACATCTAGTCTAGAACAGATACTTTAGTTGTTGTTAGCATACATTAAGGGGCACTACTTGCACAGTAAATGTAAGATGACCAACAAGAAACTACACCTCTACCTTTGTTCCAGTGTCATGGACTTGGTTGGGCCTTTCAGGCTGTGCCCATTTACAAAATTTACATGGCTGGTACAACTTGATTATAAGAAACGTTCTAAACTGATAATTCAACAGAGTGCCTTGCAGCTGATTAAAAAATGGGCAAGACATGTTATTTATGAGGTACTTACAGACTAAATCACAAAAGTTACCTATATTTTATCTTTCTGACAATAAATTAAGAAATTCCTTGAATTGATGGTACCTGGTCATGTGGCAGTGCTGAGTGATATTAGAGTGGTACTACAGGAACCTGGGTGGGGCAGATGTCTTTATTGGTTATGGAAGTCATCAATAACCATAATTTGCTTCTAAAGAGAGTAGCAAGACAACTTCTGATTTGTAATCTTGGTGCATTATAAACAAATAAATAAGGCAGTTATCATACACTAGGGTTAATAAATAGCACAGCAAAAACTACACAAGGGCTTTGTTTGCAGTGAAGTGTTGGGGGCGTACGCCTGCAGAGCCCCCACCCCGCCCCGGCCGTCATGGATGAAAATAATGCTACCAAGGCATGATCTGCTTGGGGAGGAAAGAGGGTCAATCTCTCAAAGGAGAAGGGCCATGAGTCCTTACCTCAATAGTATTTATTAGGTTCATAACACACAGGGATACAGGTAAAGCTCATCAATCAATGTCAGGCAGAAAGGGTCAAACAATAGATAACAAAGAACTCTGAGGGCCTATTTTGAGTCAGGGTCAGATAGCTAAAGAGCCATAAAACTTTGGGGAACAAATTTACTTCTCACTCGGACCCTTATCATTTGATGGACAGTATTCTAAACAAAGCACGTTTCACAGGATTTTACATATTCTTTCTTAGGCCTGATTGCCCTAGGGAACACGCCCTTTCCAGCACAGGGCAGTACCCACCACCAGCATTGTCTCAGGCTTAAGGCATTGTCTTAGGCTTAAGTCAGGCAGGGGAAGTAAGGCAGCCAAGAGATTAGGAGACATCTTGCAGACAGAATGAAGACTCAAGCTATGTCAAAATAGCTGGGGAGCGAGGGTCCATCACTACTTCTTTGCTGCAGCCCCCCAAGTCCTTCTTTAAGGGCCTCCCAAGTGATCATGTCTGGCTTAGGTTGCCCTTA
>PVKM010030096.1:0-17455 GCA_004027735.1 Carollia perspicillata | reverse complement strand
TATGTTTTTGAGAGGATGGAGGGAGGAGAAATAGAGTGAAGAATAGAAACAAGGCATTAAAAGGAAAAAAATAAAATTTAAAACAAAAATAAGAGAAGGATGAAGGCAAATGGAGTAAGAGAAGGGAAGAGTAAGCTATGAGATTTGAAATAAAACTAAAATAAAAAATAATAAAAATATAAAAATAATAATGAAATAATAGGAACAAAATTGAAGACAAAGAAACAATGTTAACAAGCTATGCAGGGGAAAAAACAGTGCAAATAATGAAAAAAGAACAAGGTGGGGTTTGTCTCAGCAGAGTCTAGTGTTCGTCTACTGTTTTCTCCTTCCGGATCTGTCCCTGATAATGTCAGCTGGTGTACTAGTCTAGCTCTGTGCAGCTTGTTGAGGCTATAAGCAATCCACAGTCTGTGGCTATCTCCTTCAGGCTTGGCTGGTCCTCGCTGTTCTGCCCTGCTGGCTTTTTATCAGCTCAGGGTCCAGGGGTGAGTCATCTGAAGTCGGACAGCACTGCGTGTACCAGTGTACCAGCTCCACCTGCCTCTAGAGGGGGTTTCTGGTGGGACTGGGGGTGTGTGGCCCCTGGTTCTCTCCTGGGAGGTGCTGTTCAGTCTCCAGGGTTGATGTTGGGTGTGTTCCTCCACCCCTGTGCCACCCATCTAGGTCTGTCCCAGATTATTTCCAATAATGTGTAGTTTCTGATTAATTAGCTGTCAATTTCATGTGAGGGACCAGTCTGTGCAAAAGGGCCAGCCCTTTCCTCTTTGGTGCTGATGGCATCCCAATGTAAGTGGCGATGCTGGGTGGGGCCCTGCATACCTCTTGCTGTGCCAATTTCTAATCTCTCTGCTCTGCTATTTTCAGTGGAATAGAGCCCGAGGAGGAGCCAGGATAGCATCCTACAAAAGTTCATAAAGGGCTTCTTTGGAGATTCTCTTTCTTTCCTCTACATGCCCACAGTGGGGTTGTGAGCCTGGCCTTACCTTTCTGCGGAGTTTGCAGTCCTGCAGGTGCGGGTTGGGCATGCCTTCTTCTTCCCAGACCTTTGTACTCCATGGTGTGAGTGGCCCTGTGTGACTACAACGAATTTCGGGCACTCAGCTGTTGCCCATCCAGTTCCTAGTCCACTGCTCTTGCAGGAGGCTCAGACCCAAACTCTTTGTGTACCCTGCTTGCCAGCTGCACTGGGTGGGGCCCCACAATCCTGGCCAGCTGGACTCAGTGGGCACAGACCTCCCTTTCAATCTGGCCTTTTTGTTGGCAGGGCAGCTGCATGTGTGTGTGGTGTCCCTGCTCCGCCACGCCTCATCCTCCCTCTAAAAAGTCCCTATGTGGCACATACACTGTAGTGCCGAGCCACTGCCTGGCTCTCCTTGCACATCACCTCCCAAAAGGCAAAAAATCTCTCTTGGTCAGGACCGGCTGCAGCCTACTGGTGCCTCTGACAGTTTTAGGAGATAGAATTTCTCTCTCGAGCTGCCCCTGTTGGCACTGCAGCAGTGGGCATGCTGCTTGCTGTGTACGTGCAGCCTGAGCCTCCCAGACTCTGGGTATTGTCCCAAGTCTCTCCTGATTAGGGTTGGGGGTTCCTTGTGTGGGATTGCCTTCCCCAGCCCTCCCCCTGCTTTGGAAGAGGTAGGAGCTACTAAGCTGCTTTTTCTGTCTGTTCTCTCCTCTTCTGCAGGCGCTTTGCGCAGGGTATTTCCCCTTCAATTTACAAAATTTCTTACTGAACGGTGGGAAGCAACCTTTGTACTCCTGGCTTCAGAACTTTATATCAGCTAAGATTCCGTTGATTGTTCAGGTCACTTTTCAGAAGATCAGCTGAAAATCTGTGTTGGGGGCACAAGCAGGTGGGCTCAGCTTCCACCTACTCAGCCACCATCCAGATTACTTTCTGTAGAACTCCTTTTTCTATCCACAGTATTAAGAAACCTTTGCCAACTTCAAGGTATTCTTCTGGAGCCTTACAGTTTTAACATTTATGTTTAAGTCTTTGATTCATCTTGAATTAATTTTTTTGAATGCTATCAGGTAAAGGTCAAAATTCATTTCTTCTTAACCCTCTGCCCTACGTGTGGGTACTCAGATGTTTAGTACCACTTGTTCTGAAAGACCTTCCTTTTACCATTGAATTACTTTTAGGCCTTTGTAGAAAAATCAACTATTTTTCGAAGTCAACTATTTAGTGGTAGGCCTGTATTTGGACTCCTCTGTTACTCTCTATTCTGTTGATATGTTGGTCCTAATGATAATACCACATTGTCTTGATTACTGTAGCTTTGTATTAAGTCTGAAATTATGCAGTATAAGTTCTCTGTCTTGGTTTTTGTTTTTTAATTTAATTTCTAAGTTGGATTCCACTCTTCTGGGTGCTTTGCATTTCCATATAAATTTTAGAATCAGCCTTTGAATTTCTATAGTATGTTTGTTCTATTTTCTTAGATTCTCTTTTTGTCTAATTGGTGTCCATTCATCACAGGACCAATTATATTCATTATATTTTCATCACAGGACCAGTTATATTAATTATATTTTCAGTGTTCTTGATGCTCTGGCATAAGGGGGCCTTACAGTCCTGGGTGAAAACTCTCTTCTATGGCTTGCGATTGCCCAAAGAATCTTGCCCTGAGCATGCCTTTCATATGTAACCCAACCAATTCTGAATCTTAGCCAGCAGCTCCTTCCTTATCTAGCTCTCACACACCCAGCCAATATTTTCCCTGCCTTAAATCATCGCCCAGATACTTGACAACTAGAGACAGCTGTATAGCTCAAAGCCCCCCAGAATTATTCACACTAGCCAGTCCTACATTGTTTTCCCTGCCTTGGTTTGCCTTTCTATAGGAAACCCCCCAAAAAGGCTCTGGCCTAGGCTTTTTCTGCACTCCTCCATCACTCTGTGTGGCATAGTGCACCCCCTTCTCTTGGGAAGTGTAAGTAATATGTTCCTCTTTCAATGGCATTGGTCTCTTTGTTGTTGCTACTCAGTTACCTCCATAAATGAGAATTCCTCTGCTACAAATAAGATAGCATTTTTAATAGCTTTATTGAGATACCATTTACATATACAAGTCACCCTTTAAAGTATACAGTTCAGTGTTTTTACTATGTTGACAGGGCTGTGCAACCATTATCACAATCTAATTTTAGAGCATTTTTGACCCCTTTGAAAGAAGTTGCAGACCTATCAACAGTCAATCCCCATTCTCCCTCCACCCCTCAACCCTAAGGAATTATTAATTTGCTTATCTGGACATACATTTGCCTAATGTGGACATTCTGTATAAATGGAATACAATATATGGCCTTTTGTGTCCAGCTTCTCTCATTTAGCATATTACTATGTTATATTCATGTTGTAGTATGCATCAGTATTCCATTTTTAATGGTCAGTGATATTTCATGTATAGATATGTCACTTTTTGTTTATCCATTTATCAGTTGACGGCATTTGGTTCACTTCCACTTTCTGGGTACCGTATAATGCTTTCTCCTGGAATGCCTCTGCCCTGGATGCCGTAATCACAGCTGACCTTTGCTTAATACTTCAACAGCCTTAATGGCCCTCTCCAATGGAGAACCTGGTTCTCCAGTGCCTGTCGTTTTTAGAATATCGTTATTTTCTCAGTGTTTCTCTGCTGTATCCTTTTAGTGCCATCTACTCCCTAGACCTATTGCTGTTATTTGTGAATATCTGAGAAATTTTTGTTCCTTTTTATCACCCCTATTTCTCTGCTTTCATCATTAGGGGTACGAACATTCCAACTGATGACACTTTGGATACCTTCTGTCATTCAACATAGTTCCACTTCCTTCTTCCTTCTTCCCCCTCCTTCTTCCTTCCTCCTCCCTCCTTCTTTCTTCTTCTTTTTGTAACCCTTCTAATATCCCACATGTTTCTTCCAATCCAGTGATTTTCTGTATCATCAGACATAATTCCTTCTCTTTATCACCAGTATTTCATAATGTCCCTTTTACTATTGCTAGATTATATTTATAGAATTACAAATATGTCGTCTACATACTTTCAAAAAATTAGTTCTCTCCTAGCTATAACATATAAAGAGAGAAAAAAAGAAGTACTTTATATTATAGTAGTTCATATTTCTGTGTGAAATGTTCAGACATTGCTATATTAGAAGGGATAATGAAACTGTCAGCTATTATTGTTACCAGAAAGGGGACCTGGCCCTGAGCGGGTCTGCCTGTGGCCGGACGGTAGTGGGTTCTTGACTTTGTGCAGGAAAGATTTCCTAATACGAGTCTAGGTGATATTTAGAGGACATTTATTAAAGCTGGGGGCAGTGAAACAAGGATGGGCCTAGGATACTAGGTGGGTTTGGCTCACTAAGAAGTCAGAGAAAAGGGGACCTTGAGGACAGGTGCAGGGGGTTAGCCTGGGATGAGTTGCTGCTGCCTGTTGCTCCCTGATTGCAAGTCTTATGGGGGTCTTTCAGGGTTTAGGAGATGCATGCCTTAGGGGGAAGCAGGGGTGGGGGAAGCAGGGGCGAGGGAAGGAAAGGGGCAGGACTGCTCCTAGGAGAAAGAGTGTATGCTGGGACCTCCTTTGTTTAGGAGTTTTAAAGACTGGGAGTTTAGGGGAGGTCTTATGGGAGGATCTCAATAGAGTATTCATCAGTTTTATGCTGGTGTGTCCAAATGAGGTTTATTCTCTTAACTTCATCTGTCCTTGGGTGTGGTTGGCAAATGCCACTAATTGGATTTCTGCTTTGTCTCCCTGAGTAGGGTGATTTAAGCTATTTAAACTCTGGGGAGGAGACCTATAAAACCTTTACTTTTAAGTGTCCTTGGTTTAGGGAAGATAGGATTTATAAGATGGCTGCAAACTGTTTATTTACCTGCCTATCTCACTTTCCATATTCCGCTTGTGCTCGCTTACTAGATTGTCTTATTATAATGGATAAGTTTATACGTAAGAGAAGTTTATAAACAGATTAGAAGTTATTCTTTATAAGAATTATTAACAAGCCATACTTATTTATGTGTAATAACAGGGACAGAGGGAAATAACCCTACTTGAAGTAGGGCTTAACCTGCCAGCAAATTACAGACTATTAGAATGGAAAAACGGGAAAGTTGGATGTATCTTGCAAATGAGTGGGGGTCTCATTTATGTGTTGGATCAGAACAGTTTCTCTGTTGTGACCTGGAGTAGTGATGTATTGTCACAGAAAGTGTATCTCCTGTTTTGAAATTCCACATCTTGTTGAGAGCTTCATACTGTATCTAATTCGTCACAAAACTTAGGCAACTATATTCTTTAAGTGACAATGGGAATAGAGGATGGATTGGAAACGGGAATCGTAGTAAGAGTGGCTAAGAGAGAAGTGTGGTGGACCTCTGGTGACAGTTTCAGCAATGACAGACAACCCTAAAATAAACAAGTTCAATTTCAAATAATTAGTGCGAGACAAATTTCTCATCATTGTGCTATAAAAACTAACAATACATGAAATGACCATAATAATTTTAAAAACAACTTTTGACAGTGGAAAAGTCAGTGTTCATGCTGCCTGTCCCTACCAGAACCAATAAATAGAGACTAAGATTGAATCTTTATGGGTGCTTTGTTCAGATGCTGGTTATCTGAGAAGATGGCCAATTATGTATTCTAAAAATATCATCTTGGTATTTTGTCTCAAGCCAACGTTTTTATAAGGAGAAGGAAAGGGTAGGCAAAGGGTTTGGAAAAAGGTTAATCAGATAAGAGTTGTGGTTTGGCAGCAATTTTCCTAGAATATCTTTATCTGTGATCAAGAAATCGTGATGAACAATTCTTTACTTGTGTCATGGACATTCCCTCCCTGGAACACAATGGCTAATTGCGGACCCCCTGGGGCACAAAGGCTGAACTGCTTGTGGACCTGAAGTCGGTATTCCGTTCCTGGATTAACAGCCTTGCACATGCATTGATCAGTTAAGCCTGTCAACTAAAACTACACTAAAATCTTTAACTCTTGAGTTCCCCATCACTTTGATAAGTGAGAATCCTGAATTTCATGTCTGTTAATTTAATACTAGATTCCTACTGTACCAAAGCATCTCAAATCTCTTCTGTAATATATTTGTAGGTGATACTTCAAATATTATGCAGATATGCAGGTGTTATATTAATGATTTAAATACTAGAAACAGTGTTTTCTGTGGCATTACTTTTCAGAATGGTGAAATTTCTTGTAAAATTTTATGTAAAAGACTGTTTTCTCCTTACGGTTTGTATAGTAGTGTCACAGGTGGGCACAGGTAACCAGGTTCTCGGTGATCGGGACAAAGAATTGAACCAAACACCCAGAGTTTATAGCAGAGAACATGGGAGCAGGCCAACTCCAAGCAGAGATTGACCTCGTGGGCTGGAGGAACTCTGTTCTTATAAGGCGGATCCTTCCTGGGTAGTTTTGGCAGGTTTTACTGGGCATGTACAAGTAGTTGTATTACTTTAAAGCTACTGCACATGTGGTCTCCCATGCCTTTCCCTGATTGGCTGCCAGGGAAGGGGGTCCCACAATGTTACCTAGTGGACACCCACTTCTCCTGGGGTCCCCCTGTACTAGGTTCACCTTTCCCTTTGCGAGAGAATTATAGCTCTCCATGTTAGAGATTGGTGAAAAGGAATTATTTATTCAAGTTATACAGACTTAAGAGTAATGACTTAAGGTCTTCATCAAAATCCCAAAGTCCCTTAAAACACCCACAAACACAGAGTCCTTCTTTCCGCCTTTGCCCAGTCCAAGGTACCGTATTTCAGGAAAAGAAATAGAAAGCTGCGTGGTGATTCTCTGCTAAAGCCACGTGGTGGTTCTCTGCTAAAGCTGCATGATGATTCTTCTCCTGGCTGCGAGGCTGGTGGTGGGGGGGAGTCCCCCACTCTGGCCAAAAGCACAAAAGCACGTGGTTCTCCCTGCTAGAGTTACATGGTGATTCTCTCTCACAGGTCTGCCGGAGTCCCCATTCTGGCCAAAAGCGAGTGGTTCTCCCTTCAGTGGCCGCTGTGTCTGTGTTTAAACCTCCTCGCCAATCTGTAACCAGGGGGAGTTGCCTCCCAGTTACGTCTTGGGTGGAAGTCACTCCCTTCTCCCTGGCTCAAAGCAGGCTACCGCTATTTAACATATCTATGAAACCAGTTAAAGGCTATAGATATGTCAAATGACCATGCCAGATGTTAGCTGCAAAGCTGTTGTTGTACAAAACAGCTCCCAATGGTCCTGCTCCATTTGTCCCTTCCCCCAACTCACACCTGTCAGGGGGAAGGGGTGAGGACATCTTAATATCTCCTGGACATCTTGAGTTCTGGACCCCATTCCAAATCCCTTTTGGGGTCCCCCTCTTGGCTGCACCCTGTATCACCCTCAGGGTGTGGTATTGGCCCCATTGAGAACCTCTGCCTGAGTCTGTTTTCATTGCCACCCTCCGGGTTCAGGTTGTCCTCACTGCAGCTAGTTTTCCCTCCTCTACTTCTGGCTTCCAGTGAACCTCCCCACTCTGCCTCCCCTGCCCAATTTATATGACATTAAGTCAGTTAATCTCTAAATTACAGTTCTCATCTAGCTACTCCCTTCTAAATGCCCGTAGTGGCGTTCTATTAATTCTAACTTAACATATTTATTTGGACATGCAATAAGCATCTTGAATTTAACATGTCAAAAACTGATTTCTGTTTCCTCTGCTAAATCTGTTCTCTTCAGTCTTCACTCTATCAGTTTATGTCAAGTATCCTTTCAGTTGCTCAGGCCAAAAACTTGGGATTCCATTTTATCCTCCCTCCCTCCCTCCCTCCCTTTCTTCCTTCCTTCCTTTCTTTCCTTTCTTCCCTCTCTCCCTCCCTCCTTCCCTTCTTTCCTCCCACATCTGTGCCATGAGCAAATCTTTTCCAAACATATCCAGCAAGTACTTTTCACCAATTACACTGCTTTACCTTGATCCCAGTCACTGTAATATGTTCCTTTTATTATTTCAGTGATCACCTGTTTTTCCAGGTCCTGCTCTTGTCATCATCCACTGTCTGTTTTTTACACATCAGCCAGATGTATCACATCATGTCACTGTCATTCAGAACAAAGGCCTAAGTCCTCTGAGGCCTTGTGTGATCTGGTCTTCCTGCTTCGGTTTAACCACAGTAGCCTTCCTGCTACTCCCTGGGTACACTCCCGAGCCCAAAGTCCTCCCTAGCTTTCTAGTTTCGGTCTACTCTATTCCATCTCTGCTCAAGGAGCGTCTGTCAGAGGCTCATATGAAATAACCTTCCCTCTTACTCCCTTACACTGCTTGGAATTTCTACATGACCCTTACGACAACTTAATAGATATATCTTTGTGTGGCATCCATCTCCTCTCAGACCCTACTTAGTGTAGTTCTGACCCACTTGTTCAGCTCTGTTTTCCATTTTAACCTTCATACATTGTGTCCTGCTTCTCTTCTCCACTCTAATTTCCACCTGGCCAAATATGACCCATCTGTGTCTTTCAGGAAAACAGGAAACACCTTGGGCATTTTAGCAAGAACAGACTTAATAATGTAAGTCAACTAATTGCTTACCAAGGCATTGGAAGACCTGGGATAGTGAAGGTCAGAGAACTGCTTCTGGCTTTGAGAAAGTCAGAAAGTGCTAGACTCACAGGACACTGCTTCAGGTGACCTGAGCTGCTGCAACACCGAAGGGAATGTTTCCCAGGAGCTTCCTTGGAAGCTCCGCAGACTGATGTTTGCTGCATGCCCTTGTATCTGCCAGCTGCTGCCAGAGATGAATAATAGTTTCTCCTTTTGCCTTCTAAATCTTTTTGCTTCTCATTGGTGGAGTCTAAATCAGAACACTCAGACAAGGGAATTTGAGAAATACGGTGTTAGGGTTATGAGCCCCTGCTTAGAAGGGCAGGCAGGGCTGAGTATTAACAACACAGGCTGCCTCTTTGGAGACTCACCCTTCAAGCCCTCTCCTATCTGGCAACCTTAGTTTGTTCTCTGTATCTATGAGTCTGTTTCTTTTTTTGTTTTTTCCTTTTGTTCTTTAGATTTCACATATAAGCGAAATAATATGTTTGTCTTTCTCTGTCTGACTTATTTCACTTAGTATAATACTTTCTAGGTTCATCCATGTTGTTGCAAATGGTAAGCTTTCATTCTTTTTTATGATCGAGTAATATTACATTGTATGTATCTTCTCTATCTAGTCATCTCTTGATGGGGATTTGGGTTGCTTCCATATCTTGGCTATTGTAAATGATGTTGCAATGAACATAGGTGTGCATTTTTTTTTAAATTAGGGTTTCAGATTTCTTCAGATATATACCCAGAAGTGGAATTGCTGGGTCATGAGGTAGTTCTATTTTTAATTTTTTGAGGAACCTCCATACTGTTTCCATAGTGACTGAGCCAATTTGCAATCCCGCCAACAGTACACGAGGGTTCTCTTTTCTCCATATCCTTGCCAACACTTATTGTTTGTTGATTTATTGATGATAGCTCTTCTGACAGGTGTGAGGTGGTATCTCATTGTGGTTTTAATATGCATTTCTCTGATGGCTAGTGATGTTGAGCATCTTTTCATATGGGAGATATTATCTTTATTATGCTGGTCAGGAAACAAATCTATACTCTACACTAGAGAGTTATCCTCTCTCTATCTTCTAAGGCTGTTTGCTGTATGAACATCCTTGAGAAGATGGTCTGGTATTAAAGCTGATCTAAGTGGTGCAGAACCACCATGGAGAATTGTCCATTGACACCACTTCCCTGGAATGCGGTAGAAGCATTCTTCCCTTGGGAACCTGTAAACTGGGGTCACTGTTCTGAGGATGGAAGGCAGCAATGGAAGGAGTAGTGTACTGGTGGTAATGCTGAAAGTAGGCATACCTACATCCATCTCTGTAGCTGTGTCCAATAGTATTTTCTGCAGTGGTGGGAATGTTCTCTATCTGTATTACACAGGGCAGTATACTGACTATACTTAACACCTAACCCAATACCTAATACTTGATACCTAACCACATACCTGCCTAATCATGTAACTCATACAGCTATTAATCATGTGTTGGCTATTTAATATTTGAAATGTGGCTGGTGTGACAAAGGCATTGAATTTTAAATTTTATTTGATTTTAATACATTTAAATTTAAATTTAAATAGACACAGGTGGCTAGTCGCTACCATGTTGGACAGCAGGGTTCTATACCTTTTTACCATCCTTATAACTATTTAAAGCAGTTTTCATTGTTTCCCATAACAGAAAGTAGCTTATGACTATTTTTGATTCCAAAGCTCTTTTTCTGTATCTCTTGGGAAGCAGTTATCAGTCTTTTCCCCATTATACAAATGTTATGCATATTACATTATGCCTTATTGGAATGCTCCATTGGAATGTATATGTGTATATATATATATACTAGTGAAGCCATCACCAAACTCAAGGTAACAAACAGCCCCCACATTTCCTTGTGTTTCTTTGTAATCCATCTTTCTCTTTGTTCTTGTTACCAGGAAACTGACTTGCTTTCTGTCTCTGTATATACATTTATATTTTCTAGAATTTAATATATTCATGCATTATATTTTTTATCTTGTTTCCTTCGTTTGTCATAATTATTTTGAGATTCATACATGTTTTGTATATATTAATACTTCATTTCTTGCTAAATGTATTCCATTGTATAGATATGCTTAAAATTTGTGTATTCATCTGTTAACAGACATTAAGATTGTTGCTTGTTTTTTACTCTTATATATAAAGTCAATGCTGGGAATATTTATGTACAGTTCTTTGGACATGACACTCATTTTTCTTGAGTGTACACCTGGGAGTATTGCTCCGAGGTGGAATTGCTCCAAGGTGGAATTGCTTAAGCATATGTTTAGTTTTAGTAGATATTATCTGAACGGTATTCCAAAGTGATTTCAATTTTAACATAAGTTTTCAGTTAATTTCTTTGATTTTATAATTTGTACCACTTTTTTTTTTCTCAACAAAATTCTTGATTTATAACATTGACTTAATTACTTATTGCTATTAACTAAGAAAAATTATTCTTAAAATGTGATCTGCATTCCCTTTGGGGTCCTGGAGGTCAAAACTATTTTTTTACTATTATTATAATGTTGAGGGTTTTTTGTGTGTGTATAGACATTTGAACTAATAGTGCAAAAGCAGTGGTGCATATATATGCTGACCCTTTAGTATGACTTAAGGCAATGTACCACGCTGTACTAGCGGTCAAAGTGCATGTGCTCCCTGGTTTTTAAAAATGCCGGCTTCACTTAAGAATTACCTTGATGAATTAGCAACAATTATTAATTTAAAAAGATCTCTACCCTTTGAATATTATTATTCTTAATGTTCTATATGAGGAAACTGAATGTATGCATAAACACTTTTATTGCATACCAAAATATAGTTGTCTTCTAGAAAAGCATTTGTGCACTAAGGTTGGAAGTAGCTGTTTTCATGGAATGTCAGTTTTATATCAAAAACCAACTATGGTTGCTTAGGCTTAGTTATTTGGCAGATTTATTTTTAAAATTAATGTGAGCCTGCCACTTCAAGGAAACAACTGAAAGTATTTGTTGCCAGTAATAAAATCTGAGCTTTAAAATGAAAATTAGAATTTTGGAAAACCTGTATTAGCTGCCATAAGTTTGAAAGCCTCCCAATAATAATCAGATCAATTGCGGTATTGAAAAATATGATTTTTAAATTATTATGCAATGAAATGTTTTAATATTTGAAAGGTCTGCATAACTTAATGAACCAGTATTTTTCAAATGATCAATGTGTGATGTTATAAAATCAAATTGAAAGTACAGATAGGCAAGTAGATTTTAATGTAACTAAATATGAAAAGTTCATTAATGTAGTGTCAGATTCTACAGTAAAGCTAATCTTTATGAAACTACCACATGTCAAGTGTTGGTGTAGTATCAAAGGAGAACATACACCATTTTCTGAAAAAGCTTTTTTTTTTTCTGAAAAAGCTTTTTAAATACTCCTTTTTTCTTAGCTGCGTTTCTATGTGAGGCCTGATTGTGTTCATGTAGCTTCAAAACAATGTGTCACAATAGTTGGAATGCAGAAACTTATATAAGAATTGAGCTGTTTTACTCTTTCTTTTTGTTTTTGAAACTATTTTTATAAAACCATGGTATTGTGTTAACATGTAACAGGCTTATAATGATCATAACTGAAGTAGCATAAAAATATTTTAAATTTTACATGGTTCTAATACCTAATATGTACATATCGATTGATGTAAACCACATAAATTCTTCGTGGTCTTCATAATTTTTAAGAGAGAAAGTGGTTCCTTGTAGCATTTTCTGTTTGTAGACTACTTCTCATCAAGAGCACACATTCAAAATACGTGCTTAAGTTCTTTGGAATAAATTGTATACCTGTGTTATTATGGTAGTGATTTGATACTTGGTTAATATAGTTCAGTTTTATTTCAGTGTAAAAAATTTTAAAAATTTATTTTACTTTTTTGAATAGTTTGTTTTTGTTTTTCCAGGTAAAAAGTATAGGTTTATATAAAAAAAGGCATATACAGTGAAGTCAGAATCATTTTTCTCTAGATCACTTAGCACAGAATATGGTAAACATATATTAAAGATCTAAAATCAAGATATTTGCCTATCTAGAGAACCACAATAATCACCAAAAGTTAAAAGGATTTTATTTTGCCAAAAAATTGATCTAGAGGTATTAGCTGTTACATTGAGTGTAAAAGCTCTTTGAAAACTAATAAATTATCACTAATGTGAGGATTTTCGCCTTAGGGCTTGGAGATGAACATAATTATTATAAATGATGTAGGAGTCCATTAACTGGGTAGCCCTCCATGAACCACGACTCCCAGTGTTCAAACACTTTGTTAATTCTCTAGGCTTGGCAATCAGTGTGACTTGCTTTGGTCAGTGGCATATTAGCAAGCATGATGCGAGCAGAGGCTTGATGAGTGATTGCATATTGAAGCCTGCCCTCTTGGACTGTTTCCTCTGGGAACCCAGCTACTGTGCCATAAAGAAGCCAATCTAGCAGTCTAGAGTACCGGAATGAAGGAGGAGCAAGGGGTCCTAGCTAGCTAGCATCAATTGTCAGAAATCTGAGTGCGGTCTTCTTTGATGTCCAGCCCCAGCCAAGCTCCCTGTGAATACAGCTGCATGAGTGACTTCAATGTGTAACACAGGGAGTGGAAAAACCACCAAGCTAACCCACAGAATTAACAGAGAAAAATAATACGTGTGTCATATTAAGCCACTGAGTTTTGGGGTGTGCATTATGCAACCGTAGGTACCTGAAGCAGATAATATTGGCTACTTATAAGGAAGTGGCCATGACCTGCTGCTGTGTGGCTGGGAAAACAGTCATAGTGAAGAATGACAAAACTTGAACTATTGAAAGCTCTGAGCTGAACCAAAGCAACTCTCATGGTGTATAGATAGGAGTGTACATGAGAACGCTGAGAGAAGTGCATTACAGGAAGTGTGATTTTTTTTTTTCAGTTGTATGTCAAGGCGTATTTGACAGAAAGATTAAGGGCCTGGCAAGCATTCTGCCAAGACTTTGTGGCTTTGCTATCTTTATTTTCTAAACCAGGAGAGCAGGAGATTCTTTCAGCCAGAAATACATAGCTTTAAGGATGCTGATGGAGGAGGACTCTCCTATTTGATGTTTGCATACTTAATTTAATTGACAGTCTATTTTCCTCTCCTTACCATTGCAGTGTTCTAGTCTAGAAAATAAATATGACATATTTATCATAAGTATGTGTATACATGTATAGCTCATATATAGTATATACATATGCATAGGTACAGCCCAAACAATGCCCCTTTTTTATTACAAATCTTTTATAACAAAATCATAAGAATGTAATTCTGTAACAAAACAATATCACACTGAAGCACACCATATGACATTTTAGGTGACATGTTCAAATTAAAACTATAAATTATCAAACCCATATTATTACCCTACCAACCACACTCGAGCAGGTGTTACTTCTGCTGGACCCTGTATATATTATATATCATATATGATAAAGCACTTTTATCTTTTATTGTAGAAGGTAACAGGGATGTGAGGGAGGCCTGTGTTAAAAGGATCCTATCCTGTCTTTACTTTGTATAACTTTTTCTCTTTCCCTCTTCCTAGCCCCATATAAAACTCCAATAAAATCCAAACCCAGACTGGAAGTTGATTTGATAATAGTCATTTTATACCCTTGATGACTTTCTGTCTACTTGTTCTATCTATTTCTAGAAAGAAGTGTTGAAGACTCCAACTCCTCAGGTTTCTTTATCTGGGAATGTCGTGATTTCTCCCTCACTTTTGAAGGGCAGTTTTGCCGGATACAGATTTCTTGGTTGAGAGTTATTTTCTTTTAGCACTCAATATTTATCCATTGTGTTCTGGCTTCCAAAGTTTCCGATGAGAAATTGGTAGATAATCTTATTGAAGATCCCTTGTATGTGATGATTCATTTCTTTCTCACCATTTTCAAGATTTGAAAATTTGATTATAATGTGTTGTGGTGTGAGTCTCTTTGAGTTCATCTAATTGGAGTTTGTTGAGCCTCCTGGATACTTCATTGTCATATCTCTTTTCAAATGTGAGAAGTTTTCAGTCATTATTTCTTCATATATTCTTTCTCCTCCTTCTGACACTTATGATGCACATGTTGTTCCATTTGATGATGTCCCTCAGGTTGCATGGGCTTTCTACTTTTCTTCATCATTTTTTCTTTCTTCTCCATAGCCTTGATAATTTCCATGGTCTTATGTTCATGTTCACTGATTCTTATGCAAACTCAAATATGTCTTTGAATTCCTCTAATGAATTTTTTATTTAAATTATTATACTTTTGTACTCTAGAATTTCTTTTTGGTTTTTCTTAAGGCTTTATATCTCTTTGTTGATATTTCTATTTTGTTCACACATCATTTTATTGCCTTCTCCATATCTTCCTTTAATTCATTGAGCATCTTGAGGACACTTTTTTTTTTTTAAGTTTGCCTGATATATCTGCCATGAAATATTTTTTAGGGACAGATTCTATTGAATTATTTTTTTCCTTTGATGGGCCATACATACTTTCATGTGTCTTTGTATGCTTTGTGATTTTTTATTGTTGTCGTTGAATACTGGACATTTGAATCTAGTAATGGGGTAAGTCTTCCCCAGAGATCTTTTGGGT
Organism: Carollia perspicillata; assembly: GCA_004027735.1. Classification (NCBI taxonomy): domain Eukaryota; kingdom Metazoa; phylum Chordata; class Mammalia; order Chiroptera; family Phyllostomidae; genus Carollia; species Carollia perspicillata. Next base: position 2,248 of record PVKM010030096.1, on the reverse strand, counting down.
TTTTTTCCTTCTTTTCTTATTTTAGTTTTGTAGGCTGTTTCTGTACTGAGGGTCTGGCTGAATTGTAAACCTAATGTCTTCTCAAATATGCAGATGTTTTTTAATGTTCTAGTTTTTCGTGTGTGTCTATGAGCCACCTGAAAGAAGAAAAACAAAAAAATGAAGGGCAGATAAAAATAGGGAGCGGCCCTTTAAGTCTTCTGGAAATCACTTCAGACTGAGGGGACGTGGCTTGCAAAGATGACAGGAGGTACAACAACAATGTCTGCTCGCCTCTTTGTCTGCCCCTCTGTGATTAGAAGCAGCAATCAGAAATCAGGACACAGATCCCCAGTATTTGGAGGACATGGTCATTTTTACCTACCGTAGTACTCCCAAGCTGTGCGCAAGCTGTGCCAGGAAGAGGGACACAGCTGCCCACCTTGTGGCTGGTGTTGGTGTGTGGGTAGTTCTTGCTCTTTTAAGAGCTGTAATTGACAAAAATTAACCATTTAGGCTTTCCCCTGGAAATTGGAAGCCTTCATAAGACCTCAGAGTTTCAAAAACAGTTGCATCAGACAGATACTGCAGTGCAGTTGTCTAGGTGGGCAAAACAGATTTCTGGTGCTTCCTGCTCCTCCATCTTTCTCAAATATTCCTTGTGGGGCAGGATGGGCAGCCGGGTGGATGGAGAGGATTCACTGCAAGGGGGCAGACTGTGTGGGCAAGGAGGGGCTGGCTAACCCCTGGCAACTATACTCAAAACTTCTAGCTGTAAAATACTGTGGGGGTTGTGAAGGCGGGAGAAACTCCCAGCCTCACAGGAGAGTTTGTTGGAAAGTGGGGCTAGAGCAGAGCCAACAACGACCAGCATTGTTCCCTCTCTGACCCCTCCCCTGTTGTGACAGACAGTGCCACAGTGCAGCAAAGAGGGTTGCCCTGCCCTGGCAAATACCTATGGCTCCACCACCTTACAACTTAACAGGTGCACTGAGTCGAAGAAATAAGGCCCAAATGAAAGAACAGATCAAAACTTCAGAAAAAGAGCTAAGCGATGAGGAGATAGACAACCTGTCTGATGGCAGAGATCGAACACTGGTAATCAGGATGCTCACAGAAATGATTGAGCTCGGTAGCAAAGTGAAGGAAGAAATGATAGCTACACAAAGTGAAATAAAGCAAAATATACAGAGAACCAACAGTAAAGGGAAAGAAACCAGGACTCATACCAATGATTTGGAACAAAAGGAGGGAATAAACATCCAACTGGAACAGAATGAAGAAACAAGAATTCAAAAAAATGAGGAGAGGCTTAGGAACCTCTGGCACAACTTTAAATGTTCCAACATCTGAATCATAGAGTTGCTAGAAGGAAAACAAGAGCAAGAAATTTAAAACTTATTTGAATAGATAACAAAGGAGAACTTCCCCAATCCGGTGAAGGAAACAGACTTCCAGGGAGTCCAGAAAGCTCAGAGAGTCCCAGATAAATTGAACCCAAGGAGGAACACACCAAGGCACAGCATAATTACATTATACAAGATGAAAGATAAGGAGAGAATCTTAAAATCAGCAAGAGGAAAGGAGACAGTTACCTACAAAAGAGTTCCCATGAAACTATCAGCCTATTTCTCGAAAGAAACCTTACAGGAAAGAAGGGGCTTGAAAGACATATTCCAAGTCATGAAAGGCAAGGACTTACATCCAACATTACTCTATCCAGCAAAGCTATCATTTAGCATGGAAGGGCAGATAAAGTGCTTCCCAGATAAGGTCAAGTTAAGAGTTCATCATCATCAAGCCCTTATTATATAAAAAGTTAAAGGGACTTATTTAAGAAATAGAAGAAGATCAAAAACTATGAACAATCAAATGGCAATGAACTCATAATTGCTAACAACTGAACCTAAAAAACAAAAACAAAAACTAAGCAAACAACTAGAACAGGAGGAGAATCACAGAAAAGGAGATCACAAGGAGGGTTATCAGTGGGGAAGGGGAAGGGGATAATGGCAGAGAAGGTACAGGGAATAAGAAATACAATTGGTAGGCAGAAAATGGATGGGGGGATATTAAGAATAGTATAGGAAATGGAGAAGCCATAGAACTTATATGTACAACCTGTGGACATGAAATAAAGGGGGGAATTCTGGAGGGTGGAGGTGGTGCAGGTTGGAGGGGGATAAGAGGGAGAAAAAAATTGGGACAACTGTAATATCATAATCAATAAAATATACCTAAAAATCCTCCTTGTATTTGTATTATTTTT
>PVKM010030095.1:0-17458 GCA_004027735.1 Carollia perspicillata | reverse complement strand
GAGACAGGCAGTTGGGCAGAGAGGACTTGTGGCAAGGTGGCACCTGGTGGACCCGTGGAGCGGGGGATTGCAGACTGCACAGTCCCACATTCACATGCAGGTAAACCAAGAAGAACAACTAGGGATCAAGACAGATGACGCAACCCAGAGTTTCAGTGCAGGGAAATAAAGCCTCAAACCTCTGATTGAAAACCTGTGGGGGCTGAGGCAGCAGTGGGAGAAACTCCCAGCCTCACAGGAGAGTTCCTTGGAGAGACCAACAGGATCCTAGAATGTACACAAGCCCAGCCACCCAGGAACCAGCACCAGGAGGGCCCAATTGGCTGTGGGTGGCAGGGGAAGTGACTGAAAACCACTTTTATAGAGCAGAAAGAGAGCCAAGCAAGCAGCATTGTTTCCTCTTGGACCGCTCCCCCACATACAGTGTCACAATGCAGCAACATGGGTTGTCCTGCCCTGGTGAACACCTAAGGCTCCACCCCTTACTACATAATAGGTGTGCCAAGACAAAAAAAAAATGGCCCAAATGAAAGAACATATCAAAGCTCCAGAAGAAATACAACTAAGCAGGGAAGTGATAGCCAACCTAACAGATGCACAGTTCAAAACACTGGTGATCCAGATGCTCACAGAATTGGTTGAATGTGGTCACAAATTAGATGAAAAAATGAAGGCTATGCTAAGTGAAATATAGGAAAATGTACAGGGTACCAACAGTGACGGAAAGGAAACTGGGACCCAAATCAATGATTTGGAGCAGAAAGAAGAAAGAAACATTCAACAAGAACAGAATGACAAAACAAGAAATCAAAAGAATGAGGAGATGCTTATGAACCTCCATGACATCTGTAAACATTCCAACATCTGAATCATAGGAGGCCAGAAGGAAAAAAGGAAGAGCAAGAAATTGAAAACTTATTTGAACAAATAATAAAGGAGAACTTCCCCAATCTTGTAAAGGAAATAGACTTCCAGGAAGTCCAGGAAGCTCAGAGGGTCCCAAAGAAGCTGGATCCGAGGAGGAATGCACCAAGGCACATCATAATTATACTACCCAAGATTAAAGATAAAAAGAGAATCTTTAAAGCAGCAAGAGAAGTTCCTGTAAGACTGTCAGCTGATTTTTCAAAAGAGACCTTACAGGCAAGAAGGGGCTGGAAAGAAGTATTTCAAGTCATGAAAGCCAAGGACCTACATCTAAGATTACCCTATCCAGCAAAGCGTTCACTTAGAATGGAAGGGCAGATAAAGTGCTTCCCAGATAAGGTCAAATTCAAGGAGTTCACCATCACCAAACCGTTATTATATGAAATGTTAAAGGGTCTTATCTAAGAAAAAGAAGATAAGAAATATGAACAGTAAAATTACAACAAACTCACAGTTATTAACAAACACACCTAAAACAAAAACAAACTAAGCCAACAACTAGAACAGGAACAGAACCTCAGAAATGAAGATCACATGGAGAGTTGTCAGTGGAGGAGTGTGGGGGGGGGGACAAGGGGAAAAGGTACAGAGAATAAGTAGCATAAATTGTAGGTAGGAAATAGACAGGGGGTGTTAAGAATAGTATAGGAGATGTAGAAGCCAAAGAACATATACATATGACCCATGGACATGAACTAAAGGGGGAGAATGTGGGTGGGAAGGGATGTTCAGGGCAGAGGGGAATAGAGGGGGGGGAATGGGACAACTGTAATAGCATAATCAATAAAATATATTTAAAGAAAAAGATTCCTTTATAAGCTGCAGCCTTAGGAATAGTGATTAGTAGAGAAATAAGATTTCTGTGTCATTAGACCCCTGAGATAATGGTTTTCTTGTCTGCTGTGGGAAGTTCCAAGGGGGAAAAAAGGAAAAGAACCAAGAAAAAGAAAAAAAGAGATTCTAATCATATAAATAATGCAAGAAAATGTCCTAGAACTTGAAAGCATGTACTCCTAGGCAAAAAGAGACCAGTGAGTAGCCAGGAAAATAAATGATGAAAAAGAACTCTCATGAAGTTTCAGAATACCATCAATAACAAGAGTATCCTAAAAGCTTCAGAGAGAAAAATACAGATTTCACTCAAGAAAAAAAAAGGAGTCAAAGAGTTTACAGGAACAAGTATAAAAGACACATGGACAAAAACTAGGGGGGGTAGAAATGGGAGGGAGGGGGAAGACTGGGTGGGTAGGCTGGGATGGCAGTAAAAGACAGAAAACTGTACTTGAACAACAATTAAAATAAAAAAAATAGGAGTACACATGGCACTGGCTTTCTCAGCAGTGCAATAAATATTAGAAACAGCTGAGTAAAAGTCTTCTAGATTCAAAAGAAAAAACAGAGCTAAATAACATATGATTTACTTAAATGATATTATTAACACAATCAAGAGACTATTCCCTGGGTTTAAATACATGGGAAACTATTATTCTGTTATTCTATATCCAGCCAAACTATCTGTCATGAATAAAGACATTCTTGACTTCACTTGTACATGGAATGTAGTAAACAAAGTAAACTAACAAAAAAAAAGCAGAAACAGACTCATAGATACAGAGAACAGACTGTCTTCTGTCAGAGGAGAGGGAGGAGGAAGGCTGGGTAAAAAAGGTGAAGGGATTAAGGAAAAAAGTCTTGTAGACACAAGCAGTATGGTAATTGCAGGAGGGAAAGATGGATGGGGCAGGTAGAAGAGGGTAAAGTGGGGATAAACAGTGATGGACGGAGACTTGACTTGGGGTGGTGAACACACAATACAATATACAGATGATGTATATAGAATTGTACACTTGAAACCTACAAAATTTTATTAGGCATTGTCACCCCAATGAATTAAATATTTTTTAAAAAGATAAGAAATTGTACTAAGCAGAAATAAAAGGAATGCAGAATAAAGACATTTTCAAACATTCAAGATTCCATAGTATGTTCTCCCTGACATACTTTTTTAAGAAAAATAACAAAAGGAATTATTCGTGAAAATGGTTCAACAAATCAAGAGAGGAAATTATTTCTGGGCAATGATTGCTGAGGCATTTAGGAGAATAGATACAGGTACTTATATAACTAAGCAAATGAAAAAGGAAGAGAGATCATTATTAATTCCAGGGAGAAAGTGTCTACATGAAAGGAAATACCTCATGTATGGCGTGGTGACTGTAGTTAACAACACTGTTTTGTCTACTGGAATGTTGCTATGAGAGTAGATCTTAAAAATTTGCACCACACCCAGAAAGGAAATGATAGCCATGTATGGTGAAAAATGTATCAACTAACCTTATCATAGTAATCATTTCATACTATACACGTGTATCAAATAATCGCACTGTGTACCTTACGCTTACACAAGGTTATATATGTCAATTATATCTCAATATTGAGATGCCTTATTGAGACTTACTTAACACTTTAATGAACATTATTGTCCATAAAAAAGACAAGAAACATAAACATCGTATATTTATTACTTCAGCAGTAATATTAACATACTAAATATTGATTTAACACATTTAATATTAACTATTCTACAAATATATTAGAAGGATTTAGCCCAGTATAATACAGATGATGGTGCTGAAGAGATAAATCAGGCCCCTCAAATAAGAAATAGCAATTATAAGCATGAAATTTTTTAAATGTGGCATCAGAATCCATTACAAAAATGAAGTGGCAACCTATAGAACAGAAGAAAATATTTGCAAATCACATATCTATTAGGAGTTAATATCCAAAATATATGAAGAATCCCTACAACTCGATAGCAAAAACAAAAACACAATCCCTTAAAAAATGGGCAGAAAAACCGAATAAACATTCTTCCAAAGAAGACATACAATAGTCAAAAGTTACAGAGAAAAATGCTTAACATCACTAATCATCAGGGAAATTCAAATCAAAACCACAATGAGACATCACCTCACACCTGTTAGAATGGCTCTCACCAAAAAGGCAAGAGATAATAAATGTTGGCAAGGATGTAGAGAAAAGGGAATCTTTGTGCACTGTTAATAAGAATGTAACTTGTATGGAGGTTTCTCAAGAATTTAAAAATAGAAGTACCTTATAATCCAGCAATTCCACCTCTGATATGTACAAAAATGAAAGGAAATTTTAATCTTGAAGCGATATCTGCACCCCATGTTTACTGCAGCATTGTTCAAAATAGCCAAGATGTGGAAACAACCAAAGTGTACATTAAGAGGTTAATGGATTAAAAAGTTGTGAGATTTTATACATACATACATATATATGTTATATATGTAATATGTTATACATATTAAAAAGTGAGGGGGAACAAAAAAAACAGAATTATCTTCTGGAGGGTGGTCTCCTTCTTAGTACAGGCTTCCCCTGCAGGTGAGTGTTCCAGGAACCCATCTGTATCAGTGCACCAGCTGGCGTTGTTGTGAGAGGCTGCATTTGGCTTCAATGAATTTTTTTGAAGACTTGTTAGTCCATTTCATGATGGGTGATTTACAGCACACCTGCCCATATCATGCTAAGTGTTCAGCAGTTTTTGGCAAAAAATGGCATGATCCTATTTGCTCCACCCTTCTCATTCACCCAATTTGGCCCCAAGTGACTTTTTTTGTTTCCCGGATAAAAAAAAAAGTCCTCAAAGAAAAATGTTTTGCCAATGTGGAAGAAGTGAAACAAAAAATGGCAAAAGCACTAAAAGACATCAAAATCAATGAGTTCAAAAACTGTTTTGAGCAGTGGGAAAATGTCTTAATAGGCACATTGTATCAAATGGAGACTACTTTGAAGGTGACTGAAGTTTAAACACATAAGAATAGATACACAATTTTTTATCAGTAAATTCCTGGTTTGGGGGGACAGACCTCATATACACACATATGAATGAATATTTAGCCATTAAAAATCTTTCCATTTGCAATGGCATTGATGGACCTTGAGGGCATTATGCTAAGTGAAATATATCAGACAGAAAAAAACAATCACTGTACGGTCCCCCTTAAATGTCGAATCTAAAACAGCAACCCAGAGAAGCAGAGGGTAGATTGGTCTTTGCCAGAGGTGAGGGGTGAGAGCTGAGGGAAATGGATGAATGTGGCAAAAGGTACAAAGTTACAGTTATAAAATAAATAAGCTCTGGGGATCCAATGTACAGCTTCGAGACTATAGTTAACACTATTGTACTGTATTGTATACCTGCAAGTTTCTTAGAGAGCAAATCTTAAAAGTTCTCATCACAAGAAAACAAATTTGTAACTATGTGAGGTGGTAGATAGTAACTAAACTTACTGTGATAACCATTTCTCAACACACACATATATCAAATTATCATGTTGTACACCTTAAACTAATATGATGTTATATGTTGATTATATCTCAATAAAACTGGAAAATGTACATAAATACATACATAGCATTAAATAGAAGACAAAATAGTATAAAAGAGTAAAAAGAGGCTTTCTCTGTTATGTAGTGATTTAGGTCTGGAAGTGTAGACCTAATGTTTTTCAAAATCAGAATTCAAGTGTTACTTTAAACATAGCTTTCACTTAGGTTGAATTATAGTACCTTGATGTGTTTACAACCAGGTGACTCAGATAATTTTACTATTGCTAAAAGAAAAAAAAATAAACAGGTCTGAAGTCAGCATGCTTCCTACCTGAGTCACTGAAAAATTCCCTGGCTGCTAGAACCTACTTATATTGCCCTGTAGCAACCAGCTACTATCTTGGATGGTGCAAGATGGCAGAAATATCCTCTATTTTGTGTTATTGACATGGACGTAAGTTTAGAGGAAAGACCACAAAAGAAATAATATGTCGAGCCCTGGCTGGTGTGCCTCAGTGGCTTGAGTGCAGGCCCGTGAACCAAAGGGTCACCTATTCAATTCCCAGTCAGGGCACATGTCTGGGTTGTGGACCAGGTCCCCAGTAGGGGTCACATGAGAGACAACCACACATTGATTATTTCTCTCCCTCTCTTTCTCTTTCCCTTCCCCTCTGTCTAAAAATAAATAAATAAAATATTTTTAAAAATAAAATTAAAATAAAGAAATACTATGTTGAATCATTCCACAAATATTGGTTTTGAACTCTGAGGCTAAACTATAAAACATAATGCAAGATCCTTGCTTTCAAGGAACTCATCCAATTTGAAGTTGAGTTACATTCTGAATGTTAGACTACTAAAATTCACAACACCATAGATGAATCTCAGAGACATTATGTTAAGCAGAAAAGGCCAAACTCAATGGCACATACTACATGATTCCATTTATACTAAGTTCAAAACTAGGCAAAACAAATCTATAATGAAGGAAGTCAGAATTTAGGTTACCCTTGGAAATAGGACTATTAGTGAGAATGATGTAGATTTCTTTCCCTTGTCCAATCCACTGAATACATGCAAAGCATCTGGAGTGAGCAATAAGACAGTAATCGACAAGACAAAAATGTGCAGTGTGGGCAAAGGTAACTCAGGGGTCACAACTCAAACTTTCTCACATATCAATAGGCACTTGAATGAGAACCTTCTCATGACACCAGAGATTGCAGGGTGGGGCCACACACTCAGGCAGCTTGAGTTATTTGTACTTCCCTAAATTAAAGCTGTAACTCAACTTCCTCTCCTAAGTAATCAGAGCACATCGGTATGTCAGATACTTGGTTGAGGATGTTCAGAGAAATAGGGCAGAACCTACCCTTACGTCTCCAATTTTATAATGAAAAGGGAACTTTTTGAAACTGACTTAGTCCATGGCTCTGTCTTCAAAGGTTGCAACAAAGGAAACACTAGTGTAAGTCTTTAGTTTCAATAAGTCACACAAAACTGAGCTGATGTTTCTGTTGCTTAAATATAACATGGTATGGCCAAAAGGCATGCAGAAAATTCCCCAAACGCTCTTCTGATTATCTTTTCCCAAATTCAAATTAGAACAAGCCCAAAGCTACCATCACCACACTGTCTACATATTCTATTACAACCAATCAATTCTCTCCTGCCAGAGTAATGCAAAATGCTCTTTCTTCAATAGATAGAGAAAAATGGGTTTTTCTTCAGTTCCAAAAATCTATCTCATTTATGTAAGTCATCCTATCTCTTTGTCCCCAAGTCTAAAGTTATCACAGTTCAAGGTTAGTGGTTCTCCTACTTCTGGCATTGAGACTCTGTTTACACCTGAAAAAATAAGGAAAGAATGCAGAAAAGATATTGTCATAGTGGTGCTGTTATTTATCTGATAGGAATGATTTTAGTGGTAGAAAAAAGGACCACTATCTCCAAAAATTTATAATCCCCAAAGTTCAGGTGAAACCTGAAGTAATCTTCTTAAAACTTAAACTCTTAAATTCAAAGCCCTCTTACCAGCTTACCTCTGTGCCAAGACACAGAGTGCTGGTGGACAATCTCTCTCACTTTAGTATGAATTAAGAATTAACCAAGCCATGTAAAAAAAAAGATGTGATAAGAAGCTTAGGGAACAACATCCCTTGTGTAAAGTGGGGTCCTAGAGGAGAGAAAAGCAGAAACATCATACCTTTTAACCGATTTTGTCCATGGTAGTTCTGAGAAAAGGAATAAGGCAATGAAGCAGGGTGATACAACAATAGGTCTCAATCTTGTTGCTTCATGCCATTTCCAATGATTTTCAGAGGGTTGTCAAAACCTAAATTTAAAAATCAGCTCTGTTAAGAGTTAACTTTCCTTTTAGAATAAAAGAATGTACACACTTTTTTTGTATTGGGCTTTTTTGAATTATGAAAGGTGAGTTAAAAACATAATTTAATCCTAAACCATGGCTCAAAATAAAATGCTTTTCTCAACAAAGGTGGATGGAATTCAGGGGGGAAACTGGATTTAAAATAAAATTTTCTTTTCCTGGTTACTTCTTCAGAAAGAGCCAGAAGCATGAGTCTAGACAGAGACAAGAGGGCCAAGGACAGGTCAGGGTTAAGGTTAGGGTTAGGGTTAGGATCAGGGTTAGGTTGGAGTCTGACATGCTGCACAGGGTCCAGCAAATACAACACTACTTGGCTCATTGAAGTCCACTTCTCTGTGTGTGCTTTTACTCTATATGCTCCCTTTCTCTCTGTTTAAAATTGTCCAAAAAAATCAAAAACCTTACATGTGGGAGCAGGGGTAAGATGGGTGAAGGAGGGCAAAGGGGGGAAATTTGGGACAACTGTACTAGAATAACAATAAAAATGATTTAATAAGTAAAATAAAATGAAAAACAAATTACCAAAAACATCAAAAAGTTACAAGTTTTTAGGTACTGAGACGATAAATTAAGTGTAATTCCTTCTTTCTCCTTGTCCACATTTCTCAAATTTCTACATATTACTTTTATAATAAAGATGATTTTTAAAAACACCCATCTGATTAGCCAGCGATATGTATCTCCTTTGTTTTAGAAATATATATTTTTTCACTTTTCCTCCAATAACTCTGGGCCAATATTGTTTCCCCATCTGGAATGTCCACTACCTTCTTTCTGCTAGATTCTCCCTTCTACTGATGCCCCATGAAGTTCCACATTGAACATGAAGCATTTGCTGACTACTCAGCCCACAGTGACAGTACCTGCCTCAGAATTCTTACCACGATGTTTCCCAAAGTGTGTTCCACAGCAAATTGATTTTAATTCTCAATTTTATTTTTTTCAGTTTAATTCTCTAGAATATTCCATGACAAAAGAGGTCGGATAAATGCTATCTATTAGATCCACCCTCTGGAAAGTCACAATTCACAGGTGGACGTTAAAGGCCCCGGAAAGCCCTGCAACAAAGCGACCTTTCCCGCTTACCTCCGCCCTACTTTGTTCCTTTCACACACAAACACACGACTTCATCGCTGTACAAGGAGTAACGCCACAAAACTCTCTTCGGAGAACAATTTTTGCCCAGAAATGCAACTGAAACTCATTCCTCTAATAAATACACTTTGACAAATAAAGATCAGAAATTTGCTGATCTTGGACTTACTGAAAATCTAGCAGGATAAAGAGGGTATTGGTGCAAATTAAAATCTAAAGGAAATTTTAAATTCAGCTATCTCTGTGAAAACATCAAGAATGCAAAGTGATGTTATGTAAGGACTACCTTAATTACTGTCTTTCAGAAGATAATCACATTTTACCTTTCATTGTCAACGATGTTAATAGTTATCTTTTTATGGATAGATTAGAAGAACCCATTTTCTCCCCTCTCTTCCATTTTACCTTGGCTAGTAAAATAAGAACTTCAGGTTTGGGGAGGCATTGGGAAATTAGGTATTCTCCTCTTTCTGTACCCCCTCTCACTCCTCTCCTGAAGGAAATGGAGTGACTCTCATCTTGTCAGTGAGATTAAAAGACACCGACCCTTTCTGAGATATTCCTTCTGGGACTAGCCAACTAACAGTGGGTAGACCCTCTAGTAGAGAGTAAACTCACTGAGGCAGGGCTTCTGCCTGCAGCTGTGTGATGGGCATGTGTCTACTGGGTAAGAAGATGAAAAATTAGGAAGTTAGATTGCAATTACAACTAGTCATGTCCTCCAGTGCATATGGATGAACAATAAGACTGATATATTTTATCCTAAATACCACCAAAAATAAAAAGATAAAATGATAGTGATGACAAAGAATAGGAAATACTAGAGGAAGAAATAAAATAATTTTGCAAGGGTTAACAACAAACAAAGAATTCATCTAGATTTCAAACAGCACAAGTAATAGAATATTGCCACAAGGCAATGAACAAAATATTGTCACAAGGATAAACAAAAAGCAAATCCTAGTGGCAATCACAGTATCTGGTATCCAGACAGTACTCAAGAAATCTTTGCTCAAAATCAGCATAAATAACATGCATGTGTGTTTGTGTCTTAAATGTTAAATAACATTCAGCATTCGATGATTTGACACAATGTTGTAAGATCTTGGACTTCCAAGAGAGACTGTGGCTGGCCTTAGTAACAAAATCCATTCTGTGCTTTCAACAAAATAAAATTAAAATAATACTCCAAAGATGAAAATTGATACTTGAATTTATTTGTTGTGGGGGCTTAAAAGTCTTGTAGAAATTCTTACCTCATAGTAGCTTAGTTTGGCATTGCCCGAAAGGACACTCTGAGACAGAGACTTGGGTTCAGGCTGCGTATTTGGGAGGTGACCCCAGGAAGTGAGAGTGAGGAGGTGAGGAGAATGAAACAGGAAGGAGTGAGCCAACAGAGGAGGCATTATTGAAGCCACCAAAATATGGAAACAGAAGTGATTCCACTCGGCCCTCCTGAGAAGCATTCAGAATACTTCCTAGGACTGTCCACCTAAAACATAAAAATTTGGGGCGTTCGTCCTCCAGCCACCTTTCCCAATGGCTGAGATTTAACCCTAAATGTAGTAACCCCACATGCTGATGCTTTCCTTGGAGCCTCCAGGTGTGGGAGGAGGTCCTGGGAGAGAAATCCGTAACATACCAGGAGGTGCTTGAGAGGGATGCGGACTGCTGGAGGAACTGCCCACCACGGATGCAGCTCAAGTTCCAACTGAAACTTGATTAACAATGAAGTTTTCCACAGGTAATAATCAAACACCTTTGGCTCCTTGATGTTAAAAATAACAGAACTATTTCTCTCTCTGATTCTCTCTCTGAAAATGTCCTTCTTCCTTTTTACTATAATAGTCTTTTTTACTACACTGTTTATGATTCACATTTTCTAAGGAGCCTTGTCAAACTAAGTTTACCCAGAGCAACCCCACCGCTCTAGAACATTGCAGCATCTACTTCCTGTATGTTGTAGTTTATGTAAATAGCATGGGTTTTTAATGCCTGGTTTGAATTGAGGTGGATCAAATACATCCTCTAAAACAATTACTTACAATAAAAGCTTGTCCTAGAATGTCAGCCAACATAGCAGATTTAGTACAATTTACTTGTGCTAGTATATACGTTGGGATAGCATTAGGTGCTATAACAAACAAAAGCCAATATATATAATGACTCAAACATAACAGAAGTTTATTCCTTGCTCCTGTTAAGTGCAAATGGGTGTCCCCGCTTAGCAGGTAGCATAATTCCAAGGCATGCTGAATTCTAGCCAATCAGAGACCCAGACTCCTTCTATTGTGTCGCTCTGTGATCTTCAACATGAGGCCTCCAAGGTCACTGGGCTCCTCTATATCAAGCCAGTGGAAGGTGAAAGAATCCAAGAGGAAAACGTAGAGGCAGTTTACAGGGACCTAAAATTCAGTCACCGTCATACTGGAAAGGAGGCTGAGAAATGCAGAGGCAATGGTTTGGTCAGCAAAAGCCTATAGTCAGTCTTGGCCACAATTAGTATTATAAAGCAATTTTCTGACTTTTCGTGTGCTTTTTCTGACTTTTTGTGTGCATATTTTCTTTGTGTGCTTGATTTAAATGCAATGTTTTCAGACTGGAACTAGCCTTTTCAGACTTCTTCAGAGTTAATGATGACATAAACCTAGTTTTAAAAAAAAGCGGTAGTCTGTGTGTGACTGTCCCCACTGAACTGTGAGCTCTTTAATGACTTGTGCTAAGTCATTTTCATCTTTGAAAATGTAACCATGTCTGCCACAAAGCAACATTTATTATATATATATTTATGGATAAGCAAATGAAAGAATTTTATCTCTCACTCTCCATTGCCTACGTGTATTAAATATTGTTTCCTGTTCCAAGTAAGACAGTGTCATATAGGTATTATTATTTAGAAATAAGAGGGTAACTAAAGGTCAGACCACATTCTGAGATCCTCCTCTTTGTCTCTAAGTATTGGTGTGCCCTAAAATTCTAAATTAGTCCATCTCTTTTAGTCTCTGTATGTACTGTCTCCCTATGTGACCTCATCTGGACTCCTCTCAGTTATTATTGCCACAATGATGCTTTGTAACAACTACCTTAGAACCTCATTGACATACAACAATAAACATTTATTTTTGCTAACAAATATATAGGTTGTCAAGGCAAGTCTACGAATCTGGGCCAGGTTTACCTATTATCTGATGGGCTCGCTCCTATGCTGTGATCAGCTGGAAAGTCAGCGGGTGACTAGCTGGTCTAGGATGGCCTCCGCTGGGATGACTCAGCCCTGCTCCGCCTGGCCTTTCAACCTCAGCCCGAACAGGCTACCTTGGCTTTTAATGTGTTCTCATGAGAGGGGTTCGAGAACGAGAAGAGCAGCAATGCCTGCTTTCAAACTATACACTCTACTTCTAATGACCCAATGGAAAGATTGAGAAAACAAGATAGCCAAGAAAAATTCATTCAAAAATAGAAAGGTGATGAAAGGAAACTCATCTTCTCAGAAAATAAAACATATTATAAAGCCAGAATCACTGAAATAGTGAGGATCAAGTGAGTAAAATAAAACTTTCAGAAATAGAGCCAAGTAAAAGTGGAATTTAGTTTATGATAAAGATGGTGTTTTCAGTCATTTTTTCCCAAGGTGAGTTATTGTGTAAATGGACCTCAGGCAACTGACAAGCCTTCTGGGGAGAAAAAAACAGAAAGCCAAAAACAATAAGGGTGCAACACCACATCATACCTTACAATAAAATTCCAAATGGATCAAATGTTTAAACAGCAAAAAGTAAAGAATAATAATACAGCGGGTCAGATTTTTAAAAGACTTGTAATTGACTTCATTGGGGTGATATTGGCTCACAAAACTATACAGTTTCAAGTGTACAAATCAACAAAACATCATCTGAACACTGCAGTGTGTGCCCACCACCCAAAGCAAATCTCTTTCGGTCCCCATTTATCCTCCCTCTTGCCCACCTTCACCTACCCCTTCCCCTCTTTCCCTCCAGCTATCACCACACTGTTGTCTGCACACACACACACACACACACACTCACACATATACATACACACACACACACATATGGGTTTTTTCTTAATTACCTGACCTTCTTTCATCCAAGCCTCCCAATTCCCCTCCCATCTGGCAGATGCCAGGCTGGTCCATGTTTCCACACCTCTGTTTCTATTTTGTTCATCAGTTTATATGAGCGAAAAATCTAAACTCGCAAAAGTAAAGATTGATATATTCAATAACAAAAATCATACATATCTGCCTATTAAAAATAAGTACCATAATTAAAATCTAAAAAAAGAAAAAAACAGGAGAATATATTTGCCATTTATGTCACAGAAGGAGAGCTAATTTCCTCAAAAGAGAAAAGTAAGCAAAATAATTATATATACTAGATTTGCAGAAAAGAAGACAGAAAAAAATCCAACCTCATCTATAAAATTAGAAATATAAATCTACAATGAAACACCTTTTTTTCTCACACCAGATTGGCAAGGGTCAAAAAGTTTGATCTCAACATGAACAATGAGTTTATATGTCAATTATACCTCAATTTAGAAGTGTTTTAAAAAATAGTTGTATCTTCTTTTGTGTTGACAGATTATGAAGCAGGGGTTACCAATTTTTTTTCCTGTAAAGGACCAGTAGTAAATATTTTCCGTTTTATGGACCGTATTCTCCGCGACATCTATTCAATTCTGCTCTGAAAGCAGCTGCAGACAATAAGCATGGTTGTATACCAACAAAATTCTATTCACAAAAATAGGCAGCCATAGTTTTTCTACCCCCACCATAGATAAACAAACATTCACCTACAGTGCCAATGAGACTGTAAGTTGGAACGACTTTCAAGAGGGCAGTCTGGCATTACATATCACCAGCTAAAGTGTACATACTTTTTGATCCATCATTTCTAATCTGGGGCCTGCATACATATGAGACATGGTATAACAATAAGGATATTTATTGCATCCAAAAATGGAATCAATATAAAGATATCTTGTCTGTAGAGTAATATTCAACTATTGAAACAATAAGGAGGTCTCTTATTTACTAACATAAAATGAACTCCTAAGGTATAATATTAAGTGAAAAGAGCAAGATGCAGGGCAGGACATAAATGACACTATCATTTGGGCTGGAAAACACACAGACACATACACACATTTATAAATGCATGAAAAGCCTTATCACTGGAAGAATTCCTATGAAACTATAAGAAGGACTGAGTGACTACAGACAGGGTAAGAATGAGACTAACTTTTCACCGTGTGAATACTTTTGAACTCAGAATTTTGAGCTATGTTCTTATATTACTTATATGAAAATTAAGCTAAATCTCAATCAGGCCCATTTAACATTGTATAGATGTGTGCTGAAAAGGAATCTCTGAAAAGAAAATGTGCCCAAGAAACCTATATTTAAGACTGTTCTTGCCCAAAATTTTCCCTTGGATTTCATTCTTTTATCCTCTACCTTTAGGACTTCTTACTATCTTTGTTAAATACCAAATGTCCATCTCTTTCGTAACATATGTGCACAGTGTGCCTGAGTCACCCAGTTCTGCCCCCTCCATGCTTTCTCTGCTGAGGGCTCATCTGAGGTAAAATCATCACCAAGGGTTCATTTGTCAGGTTGAGTGGCTCTTTTTGGTGAGCGGAGTGCCGAAGATGTAGGGCATACAAGGACACTTCTGAGGAGCAAACCCTGGCCAGACCAGCTCCCATCACTCACCTGATTGAGAAAGGGCATCCCCCAAGTCTTCTCAAACACCTGGCCCCAGGTAGAAAGTTCAGGATGGAATCAATAAGAAGATGTCTATGGGAATGAGGTCAATACACCATCATGACCAGACAGAGAGACAGACAGGTTTGTGAGCTGACAACACTATAATGGCAGTAGATGAAAGAATTAGTACACGAATCAACTATACCACCTCAAAGTTTCCAGTTGCCACACCTTAGCACCTGGCCTCAACCCTGCACCATTGCTTTCTTCCCTTTAGTCTCCTGTGCTATGAGGGATGGCCCTGCTCTTTCCATTTTATCCAGCAGCAGAGCCTGTGGCAAGGATTTAGTGAAGTTGTGCTCTCAGAAGGGGTGCAAGGGAAGCAAGACAGGCACAGAAAGTAGCGGATCAAGGATATGGGCTCTGATAGAGTCCAGTCTCACCCTGATCCCATGGGGGTCCGAAAGGGTGACACCTTGCTCCCACTTGCCTGCCCAACCTATTGCTTTCTGAGCAAATCTGCACCCTTTGATCTTTCACACTATGTCCCTGCAACTCCATGAGCTGGGCATCAAATATTTGTGTACCCCACAGGCTCTACCTGTTGTCAAATCTTCTAGCACAAATGACATCATAGACTCAGACTCCCACCATGTCTGTAGACTAAAAGGGGAGTAGGAGGGTAGAGTTTCCCTAATAAAGAGGCTCCTATTTGGCTGGGGCAAATCCTCTGCAAAAGCAAACACATACAGCAGCTGTGAAATAAGTTCCCCAGCCTGGTAAAAAAGATTGGGAAAGTCACTAATAGGATATCACCTTTTGCATAACTGGTGAAGTCTGAACAGCAGAGGACAGCTACTCTGACCACAGTGAGTTTCCAAGGGGAAATCACAGATCTACTATCCACACACAGTTTTTGTCCATCAAGTAACAAATATTCTGCATGGCAAATGCCATAGCATGCATTACCTAAATGCCCGTAGCCTTTGGGTAGTGTAGAAGTTTGCTAGGGCTGCTATAACAAAGTACCACAAACTGAGTGGCTTAAACAATGGAAATTTATTGTCTCAGAGCTCTTCAGGCTAGAAGTCCCAGGTCAGAGGGAACACACCCTCTGAAACCTGTAAGTAAGCATCCTTCCTTGCCTCTTCCTGCTTCTGATAACCCCAGATGTTCCTTGTCTTCTGGCAACATAACTCCACTCTTCACATGGCATGATCTCTTTGTGTGTGTCTGTCTCCAAATTTCCAGTCTGGAGCTGTTCCAACTATACCATACTTCTACCTCAGGTGTGCTCATTGCAAGCCAGCCTTACCTGACCCATTATTTTTGTAACCCCCTATTTAACCTAAATTGTAACTAACTTAGCCATAAAAATTCCAAAGGAGGACCCAAACCAATCCCTCCTCTGTGTGATGGCAGGACTGACCTTAGCATGGACACAAAGCAATGATTCCTCTCATTCATAACTTCCATCTTGGTTTGGCCACTATCTGGTCAAACCATAGACAGAGAAACCATCTCTGTGTAGATAAAGAACTTTTTCATTCTTGGAGGTGGGGGAGAAGAGGGATTGAGCCATATATAACATTTTCTGGGCAAACGGTTTGTTTTAACATTCACTATGAGGTACATACAATTGTTATTTTGTAAAAATTCTGAATTTTGAGAGAGAGCACAGAGGGGTAGGTTTTTATTCCAATATGTTAAATATCAAGAGAAAGGGAATATAGATATGAGTCATAATTGTTCCTGGCTGCTAATCAAAAGGTTAAATAAAGTCACTGGAGGCACGCCTATGCAGAGGTGCACCTTCCTATCTTCCTATCTGGAGAGAAATGCTAGGGAGGTGAAATTTCAACAAAACTCATAGGGATGTGGGCAGCAGATTTTTCATGGGCCAGCTCTAGATAAACAAGGAGGCAGAAGATCATATGTGCACCTGGTGGTTATTAAAGGAGTGAGATGTGAGTTATATGTGTGAAAGAAATGAAGAAGTAAGCCTCCCACACTAAAAGGTGTTGTCTGTGTCTGCTCTCAGCAGTCTTCACATGGTCCATCTCTCCAGTCAAGTGTTTTCCTGACCCCAAATTTAGGTTCTGAACATCCCACGCTGCTGTCCCAGCCAGAGACTTGCTTCATTATCAGGGTGCTGTCATGAGCTCCTGGCATTCGGGTCACCTATAAGCTTCTCCTCCCTCTCTTAAACTTCCTGACCCTTCACTTGGCCCTGACCTCTGGAAACAGTGACACCTTGCTCCCACTTGCCTGCCCAACCTACTGCTGCCTGAGCTAAGCTGTGCCCTTTGATCTTGCACACTATGTTCCTACAACTCTACGAGCTGGGGGTCAAATATTTGTGTGTCCCATAGGCTCTACCTATTGAGGCACACAAATTGTCAAGTTTTCTAGGCCTTCTGAATTAAGCAGTTTTCTTTAAATTAAATTTTTTTCTACCCTAGCTATGGTGCATCAGATGGAATGATATTGGGCTACTATGTTTCTTTTAAATTTTGTTTTCAAAACTGGGCTTACAGCAGAATATTCATACGTGTAGAAATGGGTCTCATACTACTTTTTTATGACTTTATATAACAGTCTCAAAGAATAACTTCTTATGTACATGTCCATACCTGCAAATAGTACACCAAATTATGTTTTACAGGTGGATAGATTTGTTGCATTAATGGTCCCAACTCTTTACCCTTCCCTCTACCCATGCCCTTTAGAACCATGTAGTGCCCTCCTTCTCTGACTCTGGGATGGCCAAGTGTCTTCATGTGGCCAATGGAATGTTGGCAGACATGTTGCAGAGGCTTGAGAAAGCACTTATATGTGTCCACTCTCACTCTTATTCCTCTGCCATTGCTACTAGAACATGTGGGAAAGTCCAGCCAAGACCAGAAGAACCCCTCAGCAAATCTGTAGACTGAATGCTTCTCATTTGGGATCAC
>PVKM010030094.1:0-17447 GCA_004027735.1 Carollia perspicillata | reverse complement strand
TTACTTCTAAAACTGACATGTGAAATTTCTTCCTATGCCCAAAATCTTAAATTGATAAATTTTTTTAAGATTTTTTATTTATTTATCTTTAGAGGAGAAGGGAAGGAGAGAAGGAGAGAAATATCAATGTATGGTTGTCTCTCATGCGTCCCCTGCTGGGAACTGGCCTGCAACCCAGGCATGTGCCCTGACTGGGAATTGAATTGTGATCCTCTGGTTCGCAGGCCTGCGCTCAATTCACTGAGCTATACCAGCCAGGGTGAATTGATGAATTTTTTAACTCAAAGAATAGGAAAGTCAAGTTAAGAAATGTTAATGTTTACCATATCACAATGACCAACAATTAAGACTTATCAAAGCACTTTTATGTCAACATTATGCTGTAGATAGAACTGATAGATGATATACCCTCCTTTACAAATGAGGGAAATGAAGCCTGGAGCGACTGGGTGGTTTGGCCAGTTTCCCTCTGCTAACCTGAGGAGAGTTGGGATTTAAGCAAAGATCTTTCTATTCTATGGATTCTCTTAATTCTGTTACCTTAGGCACACCATTTTACTCATGTAGGGTTCTCTCAGTTGAAAAACAAGGATAAAAATATTAGGTTGACACTTTATGAGATTATAAAGGTAAAATAAGATATTGCAAGTGGAAGTACTATGATCACAGAATACACAGAAGTAAGCTAAAGGACTTTTAAAACATAGAGCAAACTTTAAAATACATACAGTGCATACTGTCTAAATGACACTGGAGTCAACAGGCCTGGATTCAGATCCGAGCTTGACCATTTACCATGTGGTCTTGGGCAATAATTCAACCTCCCTAAACCTCAATTTTTCCTTTGGTTAAATACTAATACGATACTTACTGTAGTATTAGGAGTTACAAGGATAAAAAAGAACACATATCTAAAATACTCTTCTCATTGTCTGGCATGTGGTAAGAACTCAATAACTACTAGTAATTTTTATTATCATCTATATGTTCAGTTTGACTGAAGTAGCCCTTAGAACTAGATACTGTTTAATTACAAGGGTGGGCCCCCAAAACTGGAATTACCTTCTGGAGGGTGGGCCCTTTATAGTACAGGATTCCCACACTAGAGGAGTGTTCTAGGAACCCATTTGTATCAGTGCACCAGCTGGCGTTGTTGTGAGAGGCTGTGTTCAGCTTCAGTGAATTTTTTTTGGAGACCCTTTTAATGCATTTGCCCATTTCATGATGAGTGATCTGTGAGTGCACCTCCCCATACCACGCTGAGTGTTAAGCAGTTTTTGACCAAAAGAGCACTACCCCTGCCCCACCCTTCCTATTCACCCAGTCTTGTCCCTAGTGGCTATTTTTTTGTTTCCCTGATGAAAAAAGTTCTCAAAGGGGAAATATTTTGCCAATGCAAAAGAGGTGAAACAAAAAAACAGCAGAAGCACTAAAAGGCATCAAAATTGATGCATCCAAAAATTATTTTGAGCTGTGGAAAAACATCCCCATAGGTATATTGCATCAAATGGGGAGTACTCTGAAGGTAACTGAAGTTTAAACATGTAAGAATAAATATACAATTTTTTTATAAATAGATTCCATTTTGGGGGATCCTCCCCTTGTATTTTAAATTTTCATATAATGATATTGAAAGCAAAAGGAATTTTAGCATTTATTTTTGAACACACTATAGTACAAGGAATTTTATGTAACAAATAATTACAAAACACAAGAACAGATACAAGGTATTTCAGGTACTACCCATGTATAGTATGCATCCCTATTTTTCCCTCAAAAATTTGGGCAAAAATGTGCACATTATACACAGCAAAATACTGCAATCAGCTCATGACTTCAGCACAAATTAATTTATCTAGTTATCCAATAAAAGAAATAACACTAAAAAGTGGGAAACTGAAACTTTGTTCTTCTCAGAGCAAAGTTTTGAGAAGAGTGGGAAGAAGGAAAAGGAAATCCCTGAGCATGGATATTGTCTAGAATTATATCCTTAGAGGTCCAGCTTATTCTCCCTCTCCTCCATATACTCTCCCCAGTCTCCACAAACTATTCTCTCAGGACATCTGCAATTCTCCTGCACCTAAGAACTAGGCCTACTAATGTCCCTCCACACCCAGATATAAAATCCTTACAAACAGAGAATGAATCCTATTTTTCAGTCCCCTATAACACCCAGCAATATTTCTTACACAGAGAAGGTGTTCAATAGAGATAAGCTTTTCAATAAAGGTTATGGAGCTAAGGAGGAATCTTCAGTGGGGAACTCATTAGAAAGCAAGAAAAATAAGCAACAAGAAAATACAATTATGGGCTAATATCTCTGATGAACATAGATGAAAAATCCTCAACAAAATAGTAGCAAACCAAATTTAACAATACACTGAAAGGATCATGCACCCTAATCAGAACATTCATTCTAAAAAAGCAACAGAATAAAGGAAGAAGGACCCATGGACATGGACAACAGTGTGGTGATTGCATGGGGGAAGGGAGTATAAGGAAACTAAATGGCAATGGAAAAAATACAATAAAAATAAATACATAAAAATAAAAAATTAAAGCAACAGAATACACATTCTTCTCAACAGCAAAAGACATTTGCCAGTACAGTGTATATATTAGGCTACAAAACGAGTCTTAATAAATTTAAGAAGATTGAAGTCATATCAGGCATCTTTTCCAATTATAATGGTAATGAACCTAGAAATTAATTACATAAAAACTGGAAAGTTCACAAATATGGGGATATTAAACAACATGCTACTGAACAGCCAACGGGTCAAAGGAAAAATTTTTTAAAAATACCTAGAGACAAATAAAAATGGAAATACAATATATCAAATTTTGTGTGATGCAGCAAAAGCAGTTCTAAGAAGGAAGTTCATAGCCTACCTCAGGAAACAAGAGAAGTCTCAAATAAATAATCTAACCTTATACCCCCACAAAAAACTAGAAAAAGAAGAACAAAGAAAATCCAAAGTTAGTAGAAGGAAGGAAACAGCAAAGATTAGCAAAAAAATAAATAAAATAGAGACTAAAAGGCAATGGGGAATATCAAGGAAACTAAGAGCTAGTTCTCTGAAAAGATGAACAAAATTGACAAGTATTTAGCTAGATTCACCAATAAAAAGAGAGAGGACTCAAATAAAATCAGAAATGAAAAAGCTGTTACAACTGATACCACAGAAATATAAAGGCTTGCAAGAGACTACTATGAAGAATTATATGACTTGGAAAATCTAGAAGAAATGGATAAATTCCTAGTAATAAACAACCTACCAGTACTGAATTATGATAAAATAGAAAATCTGAACAGATTGATTACTAGCAAAGGTGATTAAATCAGTAGGTGAAAATTTCCCAACATATGAAAGCATAGGACCAGATGGCTTCACCGGTGAATTCTACCTGACATTCAAAGAAGAATACCAGTCCTTCTCAAACTCTTCCAGAAACAGAAAGGGAGGAAAGTTGTCCAAACTTATTTTATGAGGCCTTCTTTACACTGATACCAAAACCAGACAAGAAGACCACAAGAAAAGTAAATTACAGACCAATATTGATGAACACAAATGAAAAAATCCTCAACAAAATATTGGCAAACCAAATTTAATACTACATTAAAAGGATCACAGATAATGATTAAGTAGGATTTATTTCAGGGATGCAAGGATGGTTCGACATCCACATACCACTCCATGTGATATTCCACATTAACAAAATAAAGCATAAAAACTAAACAATCATCTCAATAGACTCCAGAAAAGCATTTGACAAAATTCAACATCCATTTATGATAAAAATTCTCGACAAAGTTGGTATAAACAGAACATAGCTCAACATAATAAAAGCCACATATGACAAGCCCACAACTAATATCAAACTTAACAGTAAAAAGCTGAAAGCCTTTTTTATAAGATCAGGAATCAGACAAAAATGTTCACTCTCACCATTTTCAACATAGTATTCAAAGTCTAATAGAGCATTTAGGCAACAAAAAGAAATAAAAGATATTCAAATAGGAAAGGAAGAAGTAAAATTGTTACTATTTGCAGACAGCAGGCTATTATATATAGAAAGCCCTAAAGACTTCATCAAAAAAATTTTAAAACTAATAAACCAATTCAATAAAGTGGCAGAATACAAAATCAATACACAAAATCTATTGTTTTTCTATACACTAAAAATAAACTACCAGAATGAGAAATAAAGAAAATAATCCCATTTACAATTGCACAAAAAGAATAAAATACCTAGGAATAAGTTTAACCAAGGAAGTGAAAGACCTATATATTGAAAACTGTAAGACACTAGTGAAGGAAATTGAAGATACAAATAAATGGAAAGATAATCAATGCTCATGGATTGAAAGAATCAATATTATTAAAATGTCCATGCTAAATCAAAGTAATCTACAGATTCAATACAATCCCTATCAAAACCCTAATGCATTATTAAACTATATTAAACTAAAAAACTTCCATTGCAGAGCAATGGAAACTGTCAACAAAATGAAAAGGCAACCTTTTGAATGGAAGAAACTATCTGTAAATAATATATGTGATAAGAGGCTAATATCCCAAACCTGCATGCAATTCAATAGTAACAAATGAACAAAGTCGGATTAAAAAATAGGCAGAAGATCTGAGGGACATAGAAGACCTACAGGTGGTCGATAGGTACATAAAAAGATTTTCAACATCATTAATAATCAGACAAGTGCAAATTACAATCACAATGACTTAATGCCTCACACCTTTTAGAATGGCTATTATGCAAGAGACAGCCAGTAACAAGTGTTGGCGAGGATGTGGAGAAAAGGAAACCCTTGTGCTGTTGGTGGAAATGTAATTTGGTGCAGCAACTACGAAAAACAGTATGGAAGTTCCTATAAAATTAAACATAGAACTATTTATAATCCAGCAATATCACTTCTGGGTATTTATCCAAAGAAAATAAAAACACTACCTCAAAAAGATATGTGCACCCTCATGTTCATTGCTGCATTTTTTTTTAAATAGTCAGGATGGGAAAACAACCCAAGTGCCCATTCAAAGATGAATGGATAAAGAAACTGTGTATGTGTATGAAA
Source organism: Carollia perspicillata (assembly GCA_004027735.1). Lineage (NCBI taxonomy): Eukaryota > Metazoa > Chordata > Mammalia > Chiroptera > Phyllostomidae > Carollia > Carollia perspicillata. The sequence continues at coordinate 12,355 of PVKM010030094.1, read as the reverse complement.
TAATTATACAAAAAAGACAAATATGTATGATACTATATGATCTCTCTTACATGTGAAATTTAAAGAAAATTAGCTATAACTATAGAGAATAGATTGGTAGTTGCCAGGAATTGAGAGAGGTGAGAAAAATAGGTAAAGGCAGTATAAATGTGTATCAAGTTAAGAAGGACTCTTCAGGGTGACCCTTCAGCAGACAGGAGAAGAAAAAATTCAAGTATTTCAGAAAAAGAACTAAACTTTCTTGCTTCACAAGTTTGCTTACTGTTTACAGGTATGAAGATTTGTCTCCAGAAGTTCTAAAATTTTAGTCCAGCTTTCTAATAGTAATTCAAAAGCATCCTTGAATGCTGATGTAGTCTTCCTGTTATTAGTGATCAACACTTAAATAGAGCCCTTGATAGCCTTTAACAAAAATATGCATTTGTATGGGACACAGAAAAATGAGATGGACACATTTTTAAGTCATTTTTTAACAAATACACTCTGATCCCAACAGTGTTCCGTGGTGTCTTACCAGTTCTCCTTTATCCCCTTTCTGACCAGGTGAGCCTGGTGCTCCAGGTGATCCAGCTTCTCCCTGAGCAAAAATGAATTCCTGTATTATCAAACATTCTGTCTCATTGGGCTAAAGACAAGTAGTTTACAAATATTATGCTGACAGTAGTAAGACAAAGCTTTGCTCCCCTCTGAGCTGATGCTGGTCCCTCTGCTGGCATGTCCCTCTTCCCTTGTTCGTGAGGCTCCCTCATCATCTGCTCCATGAGACTTTTCATGGACTGGGACAGGTGCTGCTCCTCTACGTGACCTGCACCTTGTACTTGCCTTTCAGTGGATCTTAGTATACAGCATTCATCACTAAAGAAAATGTATACGATTCCTCTAAACTTTACCCAACCCCTACCCCCACTCCTCTAGCCAGGAGTGGAGTAGTAACAAAATTGTTAAGGCTAAAGGCATGCATTGAGTCACAGTGCTAGGGGACTTCTGGCTCTAGTTACTGGGACAAGTTTTCCTCTCCTCTTTCTTTTCCTCAGCTGTGGGCATAGAGGAAAGCCACCAAGAGATCACTCAGCCTACTTTTAGCTCAGGCCTCATGACTGCCACCAACATCCACAACAGCAGTTAAGGTAAGTCCATGAAGCCAGCCTTCCTGACACAGGGACCATACTGGTGCAAGTGAAACAAATTCTTTGAGTATTTCCCATACAACTGATGGCACAGGGGATAGCCATAAGTGGGGATACTGGATAAATCCAGTCTGCACATAACAAAGAAATACTATGTAGTGGCTTTGTATGAGTGTTGAAGAGCAGGCACTGTTTTTCTTCAATTGCAAATGTCCACAATTGAGCATATTTTTGTCACATATTAAGTGCTCAGTACCTGTCTGTTGTAGAGATGGTTCCTCCAGTTCACACACTGAAAAGAAGGTCAGGTGGGCTCAGAACTATCCAGATAAAAACCTAGGAAATGCTATTTCCAACCCCCTTCCCTAATCCACCCCCATGACTGTGGCTTAGGCATTTGATTAAATTAGCACTAAAGGCCAGGACACATTCTGTGCACCAGGGCCACTTTCAAGGATCCTGGCTCACTGTGTGGAGTGGCTTTTCAATGGGCATACTAGCATACCTTGTTTGGAATGCACTGGCACTGGTCTTTAAGTTCCTGCTTGGCTGGCAGATACGCAGACACCTTACTGGCATGAGCGGGTATTGATAATGATGCAGTAGTTCCAATGCCATCGTGCTCTGGGCACTAAAATCCAAAAACAGGCTTTAGGAAATGGGCCAAATTCCCAACATCCTGACATTCCAGACACTGGCTCCCAGCAAAGTAGGAATGACTGGGGTTACTTGTTAGAACCACCTTCCAGTTAACCAGAAGTTGACACTGGTATGTGAAAGTTTATAATGTCTTTGCTTTTTCACTAGCACTAGCCTCCTGTGTGTTTTATTACACTGACAACACACTAAAAATGCATTAAAATGCTGGTTTTGGTGAGACATTTTAAAGCTATTATAGGTGACTTTATGACAAGTACAGTAAAGCAAACATTTACAATAATTGCATTGTCATAATAAAATAATTTATATAAATAACATCTATATGTGTATTTTGGGAACAGAATTAAAATAAAATAATGTAATTTGAACTTTTAAAACAGTTTACTCAACAAGATGATTGTAAAGGCATGTAAAAATAGAAAATAAATTCTTTTTACATGGTAAGCTGCTATATATTTAATTAAAGTATATCTTAATCCAGTCCATTTTCCTTTAAAGTTACAAAAATAGTCTCCACAGTAACAAACAAGTGGTGAATTTTATACTTATCCAGTGGGTTCAGTACATGTGGGACAACATAAAGACAAATTTGGGTACAAAGCAATGAACTTTTTGTCTCAAAAAATCAATCCAGAAGAGAGTCTAAAGAGGATAAACACATCCTCTCCTTCCTCACCACAGTTTGGAACTCTGAATTTGCAATTTAGGGGAAGGAGTTCACACATGGCTTTGTGCACTACAAACTAGATATGCATGGAAAAAGACTGTCAGGATATAAAATTATAAGACTCTCAATGGTTTTTTATTTTGATAAGATCATGGTTGATATGTTTCTTCTTTGAATTTGGCTATATTTTCCAAGTTTTCTAAAATGAACATGTATAACTTTTAAAACAAAACCAAATTATTTTGAAAACTGGACAGTACTTTATTACTTGTAAGAATAAAAACTAAGAAAAATAGCACCCAGAAATACTGTTACTAGAGTCCTGTCTCTCCACTTGTTCTATCACATTGACTCTTTCCAGAGTTAATGATTAGCTGTTTAGTTATCTTAGTGAGTTCCCAAGTTCCCAAGTCTAAAAATCACATTAGAATAAAACACGATTATCACCCAAAGAGGCCATTTATCACATATGATCTGATATAATTTCCCAGCCAGTTACTGCCTCGTAAGTTTCCAGTCAGGTAACCAAGATCCAGTCAGAGTTCACAATTTTGCTCTGGGTAACTGATTTACTATATTAAATTGGGAACTTACATGACTATAAATTATTATAAAACTATCCACACTCTCCAATAAGTGCCTAAAAGAAATATAAAATGTACCAGTAAGGACTCCTTCCCTTGTAAAACCTCTGATTTTGATTTGACACATATTTAATTAATTGGCCCTCAAAATTTTAATCACATTTCTCACTTATTTTCAGCAAATGTTCCTGACTTCCTCCTTCTGTTCATATTTGTTCTTCATTCTGTGTCTGCAGTTTATGAAACTTGACTGCTTCAGAAACAGAAAATCAAATCAATAGAACCAAAGAACTATGTTTATAGATTATCTTGAATCAATTTCACCTTTGAAATACGCTATAAAATTTAAAAAATTAAAAAGTCTGATTTGAAATTCCAGGACAAATTAGATTTTTAAGCAAGCACATTAAAATTTCCTAAATTTAGCACATTAAAAAAAATCCAGAATAGCAGTTAATGTCAGAATGATAGCAGATGCACTTAATTGACTTTTTATAATTATTAATCTTCCAAACTATACACTCACATTTGTAAAATGCAACATGTTATATTTTCTGTTAATCATTAACAGAATGGTGCTGTCCCTCCAAATAATTACTAGCAGAAAAATAGGCAGTCTTTTGTTATTGTTTCCATAGTTAGAGATAAATTCCTGCCTTATTTTCTACTCTTTAAAACTAACTCCTAAATAGCCTTTTTAAAACATGATTAATTTTTTCATAATTTGTTAGGTCATGCCACTGCTTTTAACAATCAGACCACTCTATCAAATCATCACCTATACTTCCCTAAACAGTTTTCTCATAATTTGAGTTGGAAATGTCCACTACATGATAACAAAGAGCTGTAACTATTAGACAAGAATACATTAGTTGGATATATCATAACATCATTATGTTAATTTGCAATCACAGAAAATTACTATTTTAAGAGCTCCTACATCACAAAAGCATGATTATTGAAAAAAAAAACTTTAGGAGAATTATTATCTTCAAGATTTAAATGTGTGACTGCAGGAAGTATAGGTATTTCAAGTCTGTAGAGTGGCATTCTAAATTATCTTTTTAGATATTTATAGAAAGACAGTTGGCTGGCTTTCATTTTACTTGGAATAAGAGCCATAAACGGGCTTGGAGATAGGCTTCATGAAACCAAGTGACACAAGCAAAACAAAAAGTTCGAGAGACTTAGCTGTGCTTTGAATCAGCTGGCCACACTGTTATTTCACTGCTCACAGTGAGTAACAGAGGTTAAGAATATCTTAACCTCTAACATTATAAGCTCTTGATAAAAATTTTCATATAATCTTTATAGTAAGTGTAGAACTTCTGAAAGTTTTGAGGCACAAAGAAAATTATTTTCACCTTTTACTTTTCACATGTTCTTTCTGTAAGACTTCTTAGAATTCGTCCCCCTCAAACCCTTTTTGTCCTATCTCTCTCCTTCAGGAGTTGTAAGTCAACAAGGCATGAAACAATGTTTTGAATATCTCCTAAAAACAAGGCACTAGTAGTTTTTTTAAAATACAGTATAAAAGTATAACTCCCTTCAATGAGTTTAAAATGCAATTGAATAAATTACAATGATATCTAATATTGTAAGATTACACATATGACCATCACAATGAGAGATACAGAAATTATTGAATTCAGAATTTCTTTGGAATAGAAGATTGGTACAAGAAAGTAATAGTTGCAAAATTAGGTTGGGAATGTTAAAAATGAGAGGCTAAAAAACAGAATTTATATTTTGTTGCCAACAGTGAATGACCAAAGGCTTTGAGAAAAATGAATAGAGGGCAGGGAATGTGCCTTATTTATGTCTGCTAGCCTCGTTCCTTAACACAATGTCTAGAAGATCAATGTTTTTCAATAATAAATGTTTAGTGGAGAAAAATGAATATACAAAGCAGTGACTCAGAGTCTTATTCTGGTTATGCTGGAAAGCAAAAGGGCTGGAGAAGGCAGTTGAGACACTAATGCAGCAGTCTAGGAGTGAGGCAAAGGGGGACCACAGCAGTAAGGAGGATGCAGACGAAAAATCTATCACAAAGGTAAACTACCCGGGATGGGAGATACGCTACCAGAGGGAAATGAGTGAGAATGAGGTATGATCACGAATTTAAAACCCCTGTAACTGGAGAATGATGATGCTATTGTTATAGCATAGTTTAGAGAGAAAGGCATACATTCTCTTTTACTTATGGTGAATCCAAAGTAAGGACATATCATTTCCAGAGTTCAGGATGAAACACTGGGATTCAAACTGTTAACAGAAACTATGGGAAAGCTCTCGGACAGGTCTCTTACTTGGAAAAAATTATTCACCTGTCTTTGCCAGAACATATTCAGTGCTGCCCCACTCTTGGACTCTACCCACTAGACAACTGGCATTCTACATTCTTCACATACTGTGAAAATGAACTTACCTTAGTATCTGATATATCGCAACAAGATTCCTTAGCTATGAAGTTTGAGTTACAGTAGATTTTAAGTTGGTGAAGTTCAATCTATTAAAAAATTAGTAATATGATATATCATTAGTTTTTTTTAGAAAATCACATTTAGGCACTTAAGAACTATAGTGATTTACCTGGTAAGAAAAAAGAAGCTAAAATAAATAAAATACTGGTAGGTATTTTTAATATTTTGTTAATTTGGGATCATGATTTTATGTACCATTTGAAAAATAGATTCAGGTTGTCAAGATGAATCTATATATAATGGAAATCAAAGAATGAAAGCAATTCCACACCTTGGCTAATTGTTTTAAACAATAAAAAAAGTATTTAATTAAATAGAGGTATTGCTATTTACCACAATAAAGTATATACCCACAAAATGAGAACTACATCAAAGTAAAAAATCCTGGAAAAAAAGTAAGGTCAAAGGTCTGAGAACACAATGGAAAAGGTTTTATCTGTAGTTCCAGACTTACTTGAGAAATGGGAAAAAATGGTCACTTCCCAATAAGGAAAAAAAGATATTTCATTTTTATCTTTTTTTCATGGATTCTGTCTAATACCTATGGATTTTATATTACATTGGCATAGTCTTGAGCAGGACTAGCAATCGTTACAAAAATAATTGATTTTTCTATTTGCTCAGAAGATTCTTTTTTTTGGCATTTGCATATGAAATTAAAGTAGTTTGAGGAAAATACAATCATGCTTTTAAATGCAATATCAAATAATCACATAAGAGCATGTAAATAGTACAGACTATTAATAAAATTTCAATATGCTAGATGCTTAAATATGCTATTTTAAGTTACTTTGTGATTGAAAATTTAAAAATTTAATTAATACTTAATCATGTGATGATTAGACACATAAAATAGGTCAGGAACAACCTCATTCTTCCACTCCTCCTCCTTCCTGCCTTACTATTCTCTCTTTACCCCTTTCTTTGTCTCCCAAAATAATAGAGCTAGATTATTCATTACTTTCAGGTCAATAAATACTTTCTACAGAATGTCTCAATTATAATATTATAACAATTAATCCTATGATAACAGGATGCTGATATCTGTAGTTAGTTTTAAATCCATGCTGTAACACCAAAGAAAAAGAAAAAAAAGGCCTAACTAATTATTCTACATTGAGATGAATAATATCAATTCATCTCATAAAAAGCATTAAGAACTTTGGACATCTTGTGAATTCATAAGCTGCCTAAGATTTGCAGTCAATGCAGAATTCTGAGATGAAATAAAACTTAATTTCTTTTCTATAACTTTTTGCAAGGTTATTGAAATTAATTTTTATTTATAAACTTTAAATACACTGTCTTACACAGTCTATGAAATACCAGGCAGTAACATACCTATTATGTTGAATGAAGAAAGAAGATAACAATTTTCTTCTTAACTAAAACTTATTTATCATCATTATCAAAATAGTCAATAAATACTGAAATTCTATTATGTACTATCCACTGTGCGAAGTCCTTCAAATGGATTATTTTACTTAACTGAAGATCGTTGATCAATTTTTGACAGATTAGAACCTAATCAGGTACCCATGACACTGAAACTACAATCAGCCTGGTTTAATTATGCTGTTGTTATGTATTAATTACTTTGGTCCTTCATTGACAGTGTTTTAGAATGAGAATGTTTAGGGCTAAGTCTTTTACACAGAATTTGTTTGTTAAAAAAAACTTTCTATCAGTTTCATCACCTATTTCTTTCTCATAGAAGCATGCAAGTAGTATATCTAAAATAAAAGCCAATCATTAGAATTTTTTAAATAACACATTCTGAATAAATAAAACATTTTCATATTACAAAAGATCTTATGAATCACAGAATTTGTAAGAATACAAAAGTAGTCCACTTAAAGTTTTAGTAGGACCAAGAATCATATAAAAAACAATGATGTATTTTATTTGTTTATGTAAACAGTGACTATTTGCTAAACAAGCTGCATCATTGATATGCCTTTAATTCTATTCTCAAATGAACTAATTCCATATTAAACTATGAAACTACTATAACACTCTAATGTTTACATCGTGTGTTTTTATAAGGACACACCCAATATTCTTCAGCCTCAGGTTCTCATTTAATTCTTCCCTCGGGTGAGAATTTAAAACACAGGACAGACATTCAGCCTTCAGAGGGTGAACTCTGAGCCTGGATTCCACACTTGTAATAACTTGTTCCTCTCTCGTTTCTGTTTCTCCCCAAAGATTATGAATTTATTTCAGTGTATGTTTAGATTCTTCCTGTTTCTCTGGAACAAGAGCCCACTCTGCTCTTACTAGTCCTACAAGGACGGGATTCCAGTCCCAAACTCTAGCACTTGCAGGTGGCACTACTGCCATTTCCTAACACTACTGGTAGAATTCCCTGAAGCTGACTTTCAACCTACCTATACTTCACCTACTGCGGAGAGTCAGATCTCCGTTGATCTAGCCGCTTGTCTCTACTTTCTCCCTTGCCTTTGGAGAGACCTTTCTGAAAGGTGTGTCTAGAACTACTACTAGTACAACTGCCACTGTTTTTAATGGCAACCACCATTTATTGACATCAACTTTAATCCTTCATTCGTCTTCTACAAGAGCGGGAATAGAAGGTATGTTTTCCTTTTTCTACTGTCTTATGCTTGGGTTGAATGAAATGCCTGGCTCTGAATAAAGAAATGAATTCATGGAGAACTGACTGCATACCAGGCACTACAGCATGTACTCATTATGATAACAAGTAATTCCATCGACAATTTTATAATGGAGGATACTGAGACTCAGATATATTAAGAGCTAACAAGTAGATGAGCAGATCATAGCAGTTAAGCAGATGAGGTAGGAGTTACAGCCACACCTGTCTGATCCCCCAGCTGGCTCACTCTCCGTGACGCCCTGACGTCCTGCCTCCAGGACTGGCTTGTGCTCTGGACTATTTTTCTGATCATTGCTGAGCCTGAGTTATGGCATTCTCACTGATTTGTTCACTGTCTCTAAGAAGACAATTTAAAAATAATATTTTATTGAAAAATGTGTGTGTGTAAATTAGCTGGCCAAATATATATCTGCATGGAATTACACTTCTGAAATAAAAACTAAACTAAACTGTTAAGTGCTTGGCTTAAGGGCAATGCCAATTCCTACTGACCACCTGCATTCAGATTATTTTTATATGATTCTATGATTTCCCATGACTCTACCCTCAAGAAAATGTATAGTCATCAACGTTAGATATATCTCACTTTTTAAGATTATGGACCTTCTTCTCTAGGGAAATCAATTATAAATCTTTATCACTGGAATGTCAAATTAATTTTTAAGGGAACTTTTCATTTGAAAAGGTTTTATAAACCAACTGTTCTCATCCAAATGACCTACTGATACAATTAGTGCCTATGTTTTAGTCAATTAGAACCCTGAAAAAGCATTATAAGCTCATGAAAAATAGTCTGCAGTACAAAGCAGTTGCTATTTTGAGGCTGAATAAATAGCCTATTGTTCTGGAATAAAAACCTCCGGATCCATTCCAAGTTTCATCTTTTTCCAGTGCCTAGATATCAAGCTTATTTTTTCTACTATATTTTCTCTTTTACTATAATTTAATTTTAGTAACTTTATTTTTAAAGGCGTGGCCTAATTCTTTTAAATTCACAGACTGGAAAAAAGGGTAAAAATACATAGATGATAATATATGTGAAAATACAAGTGGAAATACTTAGCTAACTTTCACACGCCTGATGGAAAATGTGTTGAGAAGGCTATGTGTTACACAGTCATTAAAGGAAGAAGTTCTAAGTAAGACATTTTGTTTTAACTTAGAAATCTGACTAGTTCTTTTTCATAACCAACATCACAACTCACGTCCACAGGCTTGCCGTCTGAAGCTCGTGCGGTGATGACAGTCCTTCCTTGCCAGTCCACAGCATCCTTTTCATCAGTGTGCCGGCTTGCAATGAAGTTGCAATCCATATATAGGGAAATGCCCCGAGGTTGTATAATGATGCCCAGTTTATGCCACTGACGATCAAACAAAGAACGGAGTTCTCGATTTTTAAAAATGTAGTTCATCACTTCTCCCTGAGCAGCGTGGAACGTAAATTCCACCACCTTCTTTCCACCATCAACTACTATAGAAACCTGCAAAATGCAAATTAGCTTTAAATAGTCTAAAATCAGTGTTTGAAATTAGTAAAGCACACAAATCAAAACTCAGCATGCACATTAGTATAACTGAAGTACTTAGCAAAATGTTTTAGATGACACCTGTGTCCTCCAGATTGGTCAACGTAGAAGAACAGCAAATATCCGTCTACAAAATGGTTTCAGTATGTGGTATTCTGGTGAATGTAAGATACTCCTCTCTAGATAGAACATCTAAGAGTATATGTGTGCATGCATGTGTCTGTGTGTATATTTCTGTATGAGCAATTAAATAATTAAGTGCTATTAATTTTATAAGAAGAAGAATATGATCACTTTTCTTAGCTTGGAAATTGAGATCAACTTCTTTAACTTTAGGTGATTTGCAAGGTGCAGAGAAAATGCATTTCAGAGAGGACCCACTCTTTCAGTTTGGTTCATCTTTCCATCCTAAAAATTGTGACTGTATTAACACATTAAAAGATCAGTGAAATGAAAAACATTCCAATGAATGTATACAGAAGTACTCGCAAATGGATGGTGCCAATAAATAAGGTTCATCTCCCCTCACCGGAGTACCATCCCTCCCTCCTTTCTGCCCAAGTGCCGTCTCTTTGACAAGTATTCCTAGATCCTTGCTCTCCCCATCCTCCCACTCCCTGCCCAGCTCTAAGCTTATCACTGCACTTGTCACATTGTGATTATGCCCTAGCATGTTGTTTTCCTAGATGACATCTCCTTAGACCTTGTGCTCCTGAGAACAGGAGTTATGCTTTTTAAATCTCTTTGTCACTAACTAGCATATATGTATTCAATGAATTTTTATCGAGGGGATCAAAATCAATATCTCATCTGTTAGTTCACTAAGGAATTTCAGATGACAACAATGAACAGCTTTTAAAAATAATACATAACATCAGAAATAATCACAGATAAAACAAATATCAGTGAAGTGGACTTGATGTCAGTAAAGCAGTTGTGAAGGAAGAGCAGTTTGAGTGACTTTACACAAAATATGAATCTAGAAGTAAAAAAGAAAACTAATATTACCTCACTTATCAAACTTCCCTATTACAGATTTCAGCAAGATCATCCTAACTAGGAGAATACTTGAATTTCCTTGGTGATGACTTCTCTAAAAGACAGACTATTTGGGAGCTCCCAAATTTGTATGCATAGTTCCAAGATTCGCCTGGCCGAAGCTCAACTCCATGGTTCCTTACCTGTGGCATATTCTGCTGGTTTAAAACCTGCCACAGAAACCAGCGTTCCTTTTTGGTGTTTCTTCGCACACGAAACGTGGCTGCGATGGCATATTCCTCAGGAAGGCCTTTGGGAAATATCTTACTGTGGGAGAAAAACACAAGTATTGTGGGAAAACTGAAGAAGGCAAGGAAAGAAAATCTAGGTATAAAGTTTTATGTAACACAATATCTCAGTCTTTTCTCCATAAATTTATGATTCATTATGCATTTTTATAGTAATCTACTAGCAGATGTATGGCAGCATCATGCCTGCATTGCCTATGTAATTTTAATTTCTGTGCCTTCCCATTTTTTATATCTTCTGGTATAATGTGGTTAAAGCCTGGGGTATATACAAGCAAGCAAGTAGACTACAGTACTGTGTTATGACGTGGCCTTAATCAACAAGTGTTCCAACAGAGGAGAACAGCCTAACTCTCTGCAGTTTGGCAAACAATACAGATTTACAAAAGAATAAATACCCATATGTATATGTATGCTCTAGTTTTATTTTCTTCTTTGAGGACACATTAAAAAGAGAGGCAACCAATTATTGCATCTACATTATTACAGTATATCCCCTATTAAGTGAGGAATTGATTAGCAAACCATTTGTTTTCCATCGCATGCAAATAACAGCAAGCTTCTAAAATTTATTTTTTCTGAAAAGTCACCACATTAAACTGAATTTTATCATGATATTACTGTGCTTGTTTAAGTAGTGTTGTTCATTAAAAAATAAACACTACAACCAGGCTTTGGCACCTGCCATTTGCTGTCGGGGCCACCTGTGAATTTGAAAGGTGGAACAAAGTATAGATGAGAGGTGATGCCAAGCATAAACTTCCAAGTGGAAACTTTTAATAAGTGAGTTTCATCAAAACTCCTTTTAAAAAAGGAAACCTCTATCCATATAGCAGATCCGCCAACCACCACTACCTGCCGTAAAAATGAGTCTCCACCTTGCTTCCAATTTCCTGCCTCCTTTATCCCACCTTTGTGCTTTGAGGATAAAATCTTTATCTAAAGTGTTCTAAAATTTACTGGACCTTTTTTCCCAGTCATTATATTGAATGCATCTTTCAATGTGGGCTGTGCATTACTAAAAAAAATGTGTACAATTTTTAAATTATTTTCTCTACATCATTTTCTCTTACCCCTCTTTCCAGAGCTCCTCTTTCAGACAATTATTTAACTTCTATATTTATGACTTAGTGTCCTTACTCTTTCTCTTATATTTTTCCATCTCCTTATTCAGTCTGCTTTCTTGGATATTTCTCAATTCAACATCAATTTTGTTATATTTTTATTTCTAAAAATCTCTTTTGTTCTTTTTTTGAACTACCCTGAATAAATATATTTTAAATCTCAGACATTATCAATTTGGTGGGCTTTTCTTTCTCTGCTTTTTATATCATCTATTGTTGATTTTATTTTATTTTATTTTTTCCATCACCATTTATTCCCT
>PVKM010030093.1:0-17444 GCA_004027735.1 Carollia perspicillata | reverse complement strand
GTAGCAATAGGACAAGTAGGACATAGTGGGGCCATAGTAGTGTGTCCATGTTGTTACCAGTTCAAAGCTTCAGTTCTTAGGGCTATTTCTCTTCTACTTTTTCAAGAAGTATTTTTAAATAAAAAAAATCCCCAAATTAAACATAACAACCTTCTTACCAAGATGCTTTAAAAATAACATCTTGGAAGGTGTGAGAAAGAAGGGGAAAGAACATATGATTAACAATATTCATTATCGTATGTAATGACTCAATGACTTTTTGCATGATAAAACCCAATAGAATTCTCCGCAGCTATGTCCTCTAGGATCAGGTTTTACTTTTTTGTGTATGCCACTAAATCCACGCAGAGGACTGCAAAGTGCTTTCACGTCCACAGGAACTGATGATGTGTGTCCTTGGCAGTTCCTCGGGCTGTACAGTCAAAGTCTATAGTTCATTGTTTCTCTGGCCAATTATAGGATCCGAAGCTGGATTCTTATTACTGAGTTTTCTAAGGTACAGTGGGCCGTTTCCCAAGTCAAACTAACCTTGAAGCCAAGGAGCAAATTAGCTTCTCTGCTTTAACCCAGACAGGTTGGCTGCATGTACTAGTATATATTCAGGCAGACAACTTCCCATTATAACTGACATTTTTGTGAAAGCATTCTTTCATCACAGGTATGTGCCTTTATGTTTTTCTAATTAGATTTTGAGTTTTATAGATACTTTTTTGCAGATCAAGTCATTGTTTATCTGTTTATCTCAGGCAGTGATTTTGATTCCAGAGTTTTCCCCCCAATACTAAATAATGGGTTAGTTACTTCCACTTAAATAGGAAATCATTAAAAGGTCATTGAGTTATCCCATACTTTACATGTAAAAATTATTTGTAAAAGATCAGCATATAAATTTATGGGGGGAAAAGCACTATATTTTAAAACATTAAAAGAAAAGTCCAAATTACCCATCTCTTTCTTTCTTGGGTCTTCATTTCATCATGCACAATGGTAATATGCAAGGAAGAAAGAATTTTTGTGAAATTTATGGAGACATTCAATGTATCACTTCATATACCAAAAAGATTCTTTCTTTTATCTTTCATATTTGCCCAGAACTTTGATGGAAACATACAAACTGTCATCAGAATTTGGATGAAAAATTTAAGAACTGTATAAATCTCAGAAAGTAAACATAATTATATGATGTTTCTCATTAGGATTTTAACTTTAGTTCAAAAATTATTTGTACTTTTGGTCTTAAACTTTTTTGAGTTCCTCACTCATATTCTTCCTAAAGAGACAGCAAATGCATCCTATACATCTAACATTTTGGGTTGTGCTGGTGCCAGGAAGTTTCTAAAACATATTTTATAAATGAATTTCTTGACTGTTAATAGCATTAAATGATTAAATTCTGAAGCTAGTGTATCTGAGGCTGGATGCTGGGGCTGTTGTTTTGTTGGCTGGTTGTTTCTTGAATTGCTGTAATCAGTAAGCCTTGAGAGAATGGCCAGGAACTGGTTGCAAGAAAAATAAACACCTGTTAACAGAGTGGGTGGTCTGCCTCAGGCAGTTCACAGGCGTCCTCATTTAACCTCTTCAACAGCACAATCAGCCCCCGTTTCACAGAGGACAGAGCAGGCAGAGGGAGGGAGTCCTGTCAGTCGGCAAGTTGCAGAGCCAGGATTCAGACCCTGGCCCTCCTGACCTCGCCCCCCTGACCTCGGCCTGTGCTCAAGTGGCCACAGCACCACCCGCTCATGCCTGGAAAATAGGCCATTTAGTCATCAAACTGACAAATACATTTAGGAATTTTCTGGATATATGTGAATTTAATTTAGAAGCTATATTCAGTGTTTTCATTGCAGATGAGAGTTGCCAACAAAGACACCCTACATGTGATGGGGTTTCATGCTGCTTTCATCTCACTTTCCTCTCCTGATGGAACATGACTGAATGGACTCTGCTACTACTTTCCTTCTGTGGACACAAGAGAGAATCTATGACTGTCTCACTGGGATGCTCTGAATGGGGGTGGGGACTTTCTTCCGTATTAACCAGATGTGACCCGGGGCTGGTCTCTTGTTTGCTTTCAGTTATAGTTTGTAATCCATGACGCTCCTGAGAGAGGCGGAGCTTCCTGTGCCAAGACCCTAGTCCTGCTCATTTTTAAAAATTGCTTTATTGAGACCTTGGCTGGGTAGCTCAGTTGGTTGGAATGTCCTCCCATGTGCCAAGGTTGTGGGCTTGATCCTCAGTCAGGGCATATGCAAGAATCAACCAGTGAATGCATACATAAGTGGAACAGCATATCGGTGTTTCTCTCTCTCTCTCTCTCTCTTCCTCTCTCTCTCTAAAATCAATAAATAAAAGTTGAAATTGCTTTATTGAAGTATAATTATAATGAAACAGACCTCACAGGTTGAAGGCATACAATTTTAAGTTTGACACTACTACACGCCAGTGAGACAATTGTGGCAATCGAGATAGCACATTTCATCACCCAAAGGCTCACTCATACCCCTGTGTAATCCTTCCCTCCCATCCTTCTCTGCCTCATCCTCCCCAGGCAACTGCTGATCTGTTTTCCATCACTATAGATTAGTTTGCATTTTTTTGAGTTAAATGTAAGTGAAACCATAATGTACTTCCTTTTGCCTGATCTTTCACTTAATTATTTTGACGCAAATCCATGTTGTGTATTCTAGTAGTTCCTTTGCTGAGTAATAGTTTATAGTAAGAATATGCCACAACTTGTTTATTTATTGCTCTGTTGATGGACTTTTGGGTTGTTTCCAGTTCTTGGCTATTAAAAATAAAGCTGTGTGGACATTTGTGTACAAGTCTTTGGAGGAGTATACCCTCCACCTAGATTGAATGATCGTTAATAGTTTCCCATATGTATTTTAAGAGATAAAGCAATATTTAAATTGAATCTTTTACTGATCATCCTTATAACTGTATTAATAATAGATGTCCTAACTACTTTCCAGTTGTGTTGAGAGAGTCAAATGAGGTCACTGATATAAAAGTACTTATTAAATTGTAGATCAGGTTTTATACAAATGAGCTGAAAAAAAGGCAGTACCAGGAGACACATAAGATTTTAGGTCTTTTGTGGAGTCTGGCTCATGAGAAAGCAATTTCCTTTATAGTGAGCTTGCTTTACAATATTCTGAGCATTGTTCTTAGTGATTAAAAGTTTGTGATACAGCATATCATTTACTGTATTTGGGTCACATTTTTGGGGGAGACTAAATTTTTTATTGCATAATATAAATCATTGGGAAAATGTAATCAAATTTACTTTAAAGCATCCTTGGCAGAAATAAGAACAAATTCTTGCAGAGATGAACACATGAAAAAAATTGCAGCTTCAAGAGATATACCTTTGAAATTTTTACCTTACAAAAGTTAATCAACCTAACATTTTTGTTTTCTTCTGTAATATATATTTTTCATTTTTAGTTTTTCATTTCTTTGAAAGGAGGGAATAATGAGCAATTGAACATTCACCAAAAAAACCTGTTCCTATCATTTCCTTCAGCTTTAAATGAACAATTTGTTCTTTAGCTGCAGTGGTCTATCCAGAAGACCTTGCCATCTATGCGGAATATTCTCCTATCATCTTTTATTTCTCTTTAATCCATCTGATTTCACATGAAATACTGTAGTGCAGCATCTTGAAACAAAGAAAAATGAGTCTGTTTTGCTAAATATTAAGGGTTTCATCTTCTATAACTTTCACTTTCCAATGTTTCCTTCCTCCAGAATTATTCAAATCAAAGAGGCCTGCCAGGTTCAAGAGAAGTAAACTGGGGGACCCCCTGGGAAGTGCCCTTTAGGAGGGTGGAGCCCTGGCTCTGCGTGCCTTTCTGCCATCAGGCACCAGACGGCAAAGGCTGGGAAGGACCGCTGCTTCACCCGCTCGACAAGCCCCCTCGGGGCACGGAACCTCACTCTGTCTTCCAGGGCTGATCTTTACCCAGGGGGCATTGAAAAAATATATTATGATCCTACTTGTAGATGTTTTGAATAATGAGATCTTAAAGATGCAAAAATTCTTGCCAAAACTTCATGAACGTATATTAGAATGTTGAGATGCTGGAGTTTGTAGACCTGCTAAGAAAACATGATCAAACCCTGTGGTAGTGTGGCGCTATTTGATTGTTTCATTTCTTTTATTAAAATTCTCATTCAATAGTTTTTCTGTGGTAACGTATGACTGTGGTTTGGATATCATTGTCTCTGTCCACCCCACTCCTCCAGCCCCTCGCCCCATAGTTTCACCTGGCTCGTTAGGGTCAACTTGACTTATTGAAACAAGAAGATATTTAGCACTGATAGGAAACTAGGCAATCAGACACCGAGGCAACTAACTAATTGCTATTTTTGTTATTTGTCTATACTAAGGTATTTTTCTAAGAGGTTTGCTAATAACATTGCCAAGGACAGAGATGAGCTCTCTGAGAGCGCTGTGCTCCTGACGCTGGAGGGAGGAAGGTATACGCCCCTGCGGTGCCCTTAAAAAGCCACCTAGAGTCATGTTCTAAGGAAACAATTCCCTTATCTGAGATGTATTCAGCTTTTGGGATTTGGCAGAGCTAAATAATTGGGGGAGAAGGGACTTTATAATCTGCATGACATCATTTTTAGAAGAGGATGGAAAAAAAGTAATGTAAAAATTGAGAAGAGTCCAATTCTCTTACTTACCCAAATCCTAACACATGAATTTCTTTGAATCCTGGAAGTTTCTTAAATACCTTTTGCATCTGTAGAGAGAAAAAAAATTATGAAATACTCTTGATTCTACTGGGTAAGATCTTATCTAACTGTAAGAGCCTAAATACTTTTGATGAGTTAGGGAAAAAAATGGAAAATAGATGCAGTGATTGAGGCCAGGTTTATTCTTAGTTATTTCTGAAACCTAGAGGAGAGTGTTTTGCTATTTATTTAAAAGTTGTAACTCTGTAATTGGGCAGTTCTGATTTGCTTTAATGGTTATTTTACATAAAGTATGAAATAACTTTAAGATGATACTTGGAACAAGTTTTTTGGTTAGGGTTTTTTATTTATACACACAGAGTAGCTATAATATTTTCTGAGTTGAATTATATGATTTGGAAATATCTATAGTGTTAAAGGAATTATTAAAGTCAAAATGGCTACTGTGCCTAAATAAAATGTTAGAAGCAGATTCTAATCTAGTAGATTACATTACAGTGGCTCTTAGATTTATGTAAACTCTACAATAAATTTTCTTCCTTATGTTTACCTTGCTAATGATGCATTTTATCAGAATATTTTCACAACTTGTATCCTCAATCACTTCCCAACCTACTCCAGTCTGGCTTCTGCCCCTGGACTCCCCAAAGAGGGAGGGTTCTCTCCAGGCCATTGTCTCCTGGCTCTCTCCAAATCTAAAGGCATTTTTATTTCTTTCTCCATGCTTTCCCTGCTTTTTTTCTGGTCCTCCCTCCATTTCTCTGACCTCTCTCAGTCTTTATCCTATTCCTGTCTTCACTGTAAGGATTCTGCAAGTTTGGGTCCTCAGCCCCTTCATCCCACTCACTTTCCTCTTTATTTGGTGAGTCTGACCATGGGCTGGTGCTGGGCTCTCGGGACACATTGTCGTATAGATGGACAGGCACTGCCGTCCAACTTACTTGTAAGAAGAGTGGGAGGCAAACAAAGCCAAGAGGAAAAGGTGGTAGTTCCGCAGTGAGGAGGCGTGGGAGGGAGAGCAGGGGGAAGGGGCAGGGGGGCTGGAGAGGTGAACAGGGACTCCGCCCTGGCCCTGGCCTGCCTTCCTTGTGACCACTTCCCTCCGCCTCTTGTTGGGGATCTTGTTTCTCCCATGGCTTCAGTGATCACTCGAGACACAGTCTTGAGTCTCCACGTGAATATCCCAGTATTCGCCACTAATTAAATGTGCCAAACCCAAGTCACTCTCTTCCTCAAGGTCGGCCTTTCCCCCTGGGCTCTCCTTCTCAGTCAGGGTTATGGCCCCCATCACCTGCCACGCCAGAGAGCCCAGCCTCCCAAGACACCTTCCCTCTGGGCCCCTCACATCCAGTGATCACGTCCTGTTCGTTCGAATCCTACATGCCTTTTCTTCCCGTCATACTCTTCTTATTCACATGGCCAGCATACCCTGTCTCTCTCCCTTCCTATATTACTGAAACTGGGTTCTGGGTGTGTGGGGGGAATGGAAGAGAAGTGTTTTTTGGATGAGTTGGAGTGGGGGGATTGGGAGATGTTTCCTTGACTACTATTTTTTCCAAGTGAATCATTCCATATCTGCTGCTCTTCACTAAAAATCCTGTGATGGGCTGTGCTGCCTGTTGAATGAACTCCAATACTGCAGAACGGCATTTAAGACCCTTGACAGTCCACTCTCTCCACTCCCCACGTGTCTTACCATTTGCACTTCCTGCCATTTCCTGCCTCGGCCAAAATATTATATCTTCAAGTCACATTGAACTAATCACCTTCTCTCCCCAAATACAACACGTACTTCTTTCAGACATCTATAATTTTTTTCTTGTTTGTCTAAGAGGCAACTTCTCCTTTCTGCTCATTGGCTATCCCCCATCTCCCCTGCCCATCTTTCAAAGCCAGCTCAAGTACCTTCTCTGTCGAAAAGCGTTTGTAGGGCCCTGAAGTCCGGTTCGGTTTTCTCTTCCCCTTACTGGTCTAGAACTTATTGCTGTATGTTCCATAAGACAGTCTGTGAGGTGCATGTTGCCCTCACAGAATTATGCTACTTGGGCTCAGGGATTATGTCTTATTCACCTTTACCTCCCAGGACCTAGCAAACTGCCATTGACATAACAGGGACTCAGCGCATTTTATTTAATCAAGTTGGATGCATGTCTTGTTTTCTGAACTCATCAACATGCACTGCATTGTCGGTGTATCTGAAATTACTGCCAACCTACATAATCTGTGCAAAGGGCTAGAGTGGTGAGGCGCAGATAATCCCCAAATCGCTTACATTGGGGCTCGGAGTACATCATGGATTTCTTTTCTCAGCAGATGGATTTACTTTCTAAATTATATTTTCTTGCATCCATTTTAATATAGGTCTTGTTCCCTGAGTGTATGTCATGAAGATACTGCAGTCATGAAGATAACTCAGCTTTTGGGTGATAATGAGATAGATGTATAAACCTGAGTTTAAATATTGCCTCTGCTACTTCCTAGTTGTATGACCTGGAGTTTATTACTTAATTTCTCTGAATAATCTTGGCCTCCTTAACCAAAATGAGGCAATAACACCTATCTCATGAGGTTGCTGTAAGGAATAATGAGTAAGTACCTGACACACAGTAGGCAGAGGGTCAGCGATATTGATCTATTTATTTACTATTCTCTATCTCTCTGACTGGATTACTAGGTCCTTGATAGCTCCATTTTCTTCTACTTCCTCAATGGCCACACTGCATAGAGCCCAGCAAGGGCAGAGCAAGATTCCAGCCAGTTGTTTTTGAAAGATTCAGTGCAGGGAAGGATGAGGGTCCCCATAGGGTCAGCAGCAGGGGCCTGGGGAGTGAGTTTCTGTGCCTCTGCTCCTACCTGCCCTCCCCGCCCCACCAATGAGCTACAAAGAGATTAGGTTCTGCAGAGCTGGTCTTTGTTCTGGGCGCAGGTGGGAGAGAGCTGTGTCCCTGCTTCAGGTCTGGTCTGGCCTCCTATGACTAATGGCGTCGGGGTCATAAGGCATTTGTCATGCCATTCCAGTTACAGCACCTAGGACTTAATGTTTAAGAATGAGCAGAAGATTCGGATCCTGACTCGTCTCTCATTCTTGTCCAGGATACCAGAGATGCTATTATACATGCAGAAACAATCAATCAAGTACAGAGCTGCTACCACAGAAGCCACAGCTATTAGCATAGGCCATAGGATACATCGCTGGAGGTGGGGGGTGCTGTCCTCCAGGAATGCTTGTGGCAGTGGCTCCAGCAGACAGACGGGATTTACTGCTGCATCTGTGCCCTCTTTGTGAACCTGTCTGTGATGGATTTAAGGATCAGCTTTGCTTAGAAGGATGCAGAAGGTGTCTAGGGAAGAGATGACAAAGGCCTTCAGTTAATTCTGCTAAATAATCTTCTGGGAACCTTCCAATCATGCGGCACTAACCACTAAATTGCTAATTAAGTGTCCAGTTAACCTTATTAATAACACTAAATGCTCAGGAGCCTCCCTGATTCTGCTGAAGTGTAGGCTAACAGGGCTATAAAAAAAGCAGCTGTGTTGAGTTCTCATGAATGTTTGCAAAGGAGAAAGCATTCAGACAACAACTAAGCATTCCTTTTGACATCTGTATTAAATTGCTCATTAAGTTTATTGTGGGAATTAAATTACTGCAAAGCACCGTCCATTAATTCCCGATTAGGTCCAAATGACTGCGCTAATGCAAGTGTCGGGCCGTGGTGGGGCTGGTTGGTTATCTGATGGCAGGCTTCGAAGCGGTAGGACTACCCGAGAGCCTGGGGGGAGGAGAACAGGTGCTCCACGCAGAGGAGCTCCATCTTCGAGAAGCCGGCGACCCTGCCAAGGGATAACCAGCTGGACTGGGGTGATAGGTCTCTGCAACAAGACCAAATCTCAGAGGCTGGAGGGGGCATGTTTATTTGATAATGGTAAATATTTGGGAAAAACAGGAATTATAGCACGGTGGCTAAGAGCAGCGGTTCTGGAGCCAGACTGGCTGGGTTTGAATCTCGGCTCTGCCTGTTAGTGGGTGTGGCATTGTTGGGAATATGAATTCACCTCCTTGTGCCTTGGTGTCCTTGCTTGTAAAAAATAGGAATGATATTACTTATAAGATTGTGTGAAAATGAAATGAGTTAATATATATAAAACATTAAGGACGGTACAGTGATATTATTTCTATACATAGTGCTTTAGACTTGGAAAGGGACTTTGAAGTCATTTTAAATTTCTAAATGAGAAATCTAAGGTCAGGGAAGCAATCTGCCGACTCTAATGGCTATTTCTTGGCAGAAACAAGACTACAACTAAGATTTTTAAAAAATTATAGTTTAATTGCATTATTCTACATCAGGTTGTTTTAGGTGCTTAGGAAAGTAACAGCAGGTGAGTGGAGGCAGTCTATGGCCAACACTCTCTGTAAGGATTTGCTCAAAAGAATGTTTCAAAAAACAAATAGGAAAGATAACAGATCATTTTTAAAATTCATTCTGTCTAATAATCCATATCTAAGTATTTTCTGGTTCATAAATACCCCATACTGGTGCTTTCTCTTTGAAGTTTGTTAGACATGATTTTCTACATTTTCCTGGCAGAATGCTGGTGCAGGGAGAGGATGGAGGCTAAGCGAGCTTTTCTCTCACCTTTTCTCCAGTTGAGAGGAGGTAAGCACTGAATCCTCCAAGTGGGAGAAGTAGGGGCCTGTTGGTTTCCTGACCTTGCTGAATACAATGCTGGGGCTGTCCATAAATGTAGTTCATAGCTATGTAATCTCATGGGGTGTCTATTTTACATTCCATTTCTACAGTCAGGTACTGAGCAGTGCCTGCATCCCGAGCTCTGTATTAGGCGGTAAGGCTACAGAGATGAAAGAAGCAGTCCCTGCCCTCCAGGGGGAAGCTCATAGCCTGTCCACAGTGAGGGTGGCGGGTGGGCACAGAGGAAGGAATGGAGATAACCAAGGCCATACACATATAAACAAACAACTTTAAGACAGTAACAGTGTTGTGACAACAGTGGGCACCAGGTGTTAGCCCAGAGGAGAGGCACCGAACCCAGAGTGGGTAGGGAGAATTCATTTTTCAGGACATTTGTTAAGTGAAATTAAAGAAAGGTGTTCCAGACGGAGGGGGCATCACAGGTGAGTAAATCACAGCGAGGGAAGATTTGCAAGAGGTGGGTACTGTTGGAAAGGAGAGTGCAAGGAAGGGGATGGTAAGGAACTGGTGTTAGGATGAGGCTGGAAAGAAAGGCAGGGGTCTTCTCATGGCAGAGAGGTGCCACGTTCGGCATAGCAGTTCGAGCTTATTGTGCGGGGAGTGATGAGCCTTCCCATTCAGCCAGGGAGAGGCAGACAGGGGGACGATCAGGGATGAAAGACGCATCTTGGGGCCGCTCTGCAGTTTAGTGATGGACGGCGTGGACAACATGACTGCCTTAAAAATGTCATGGCTTTAAATTGCATCAGAGCGCACAAATGGAAATATTATGTAAGACAAAGTATCATAGATTGAAAACTCATATTTCACTCCAGCATGTGTCTACATGGACATTTTAGACATACAGTATTTCTACTTAGTGACTCTACAAAAATCTAAATGTAAATGACTTTTAAGATGAAGAAGCTGGAATGGAACACTTTCCTGGAGATCTACTTTTTCTAGAATTTTGGGACCCACTGCAGTTTTTGATTTTTTTTTTTTTTTGTAATGGTTAAAACTGAATGCCTAGTCATAAGAGGTAGGAACTATTAGCCAGAAGGGTTTATTTCTTATTTCCCAGACTGTGAGTCTAAATGTGGCTGTGATTGTGGGGGCGGTGTTCACTCACCTGAAGTCGAGACTTGGACGCTAGCTCCCGGTAGTGGGGGGACTGGGAGTCAGCGAGCTCCGCCTCGAACTTCCGGTCTGCCAGAGAGATGCTCAGCTCCACCTTCTGCTCCGGGGGACCCTCGGCTGCTGCGGAGAACTCTTTCTCTTTCTCCTAAGTTAAAAAGGTCTTCTATTAATATAAACTGCAAGCAAATGGTTTTATTTTATAACATAAGTTGATTTTTTTTGTCTCCAGAAGTGGATTATGAAGGTTCTAGCGTTCATAGAATAAAAGTCCTATTAGCTAGAGGTAACCTATGAATTTAATTGAGAGACAAAGTATCAAAACTCCAGTGAATTAACTACTTACAATCTTTGATACACTGTCATTTTACAAGCGTGTGCTCTTCATGAAAGCATTTACACACACATACTCACACACATAATTTATATATATTGCTGGAATTTTACTAGGATTGTGCCATGTATGCGTGTAACTTTATAAACACTCTTTGATGAGGATTAGATTAGACAAAATAACCTACGGATGCTGCGATTTCACTTGATATAATCCCTTTTTAGAGAAGAGTCTAGACTGGTTTAATAAGACCATTTGTTCTTAATTTTACATTGAAACTTGTTAGAAAGCACTGTCAAGTCAAGAAAGGGTTTGAAATTTCTCTCTGAAGGAATGGCATATTTGGGCCGCCTTTGGAGGAATGTGGCTAAGAATAGCAGTACTGTTCTGAGGACCAGGATTTGGCCTTTGATCTCAATGTGGCAGTGGTCATCCCTTTTGTCCTTTGGTTTGAGAATAAGCAGGAATCTTGCACTGTTCTCAATTTCTGCACACTCCAAGGGCACAGAGCAAACCTGGAGCTGTGTTTCAGACTTGGGTTTCACAAATTTTCAGCATTGGGTTCCCAGACGATCCTGAGATCTGCATAGCTTTCTCAAAAGAGTAAAAAAAAATTCTATGGAAAATCAACTTTCTCTGGTAATGAACACAGTGTCTTACAGTGATATTAGAGTTATGGAAGCCAAGAGACAAGCATAACCAATGGAAAATGCCATGAGAGGCAACACTCATCTGGGTGGTAGCTGATGTAGTTTCTCCTCACTTCTTAACACAAACTCCTCTCTCCCATGGGCAGTGAACATCAGAACAGCCTCTAACTTTAACAGGACACACATGGAAGATGTGGATTCACACTTACCAGGCTACTAAAGTTGGTTTAATGGAGAGGTTTTTATTCATTTGCTCATTTTTTCACTCACATAACACACATGAGCATCTGGATGGGTATAGCACAGTGCTAGGACCTATGGAACACTGGAAGTATGGCATATGCTATTATCCGCTAGAAGTTTACCACTTCATTAGGCAGACCTGAAGTTCCCAAGGGACATTTAAGTAAGTTCTTTAGCTATATTAGTGAGAAATTTCATAGCTTACTGTTAACCACTGGATTAATTTTTTATGCCTCTCACAGCACCCTCAGTGACTCCCTAACCACCTGTGGGATAAAACCCAAACGCTTTCTCCTGACATTCAAGACTCTCCACCACCTTATGTCGACCTGCTTGAACTGCTTTAGTCCGTCTCCCTTCTGTCTGCCCTGGCCAGCAGAAAGCTCGATTCCAAGGCATCACACTGCTTGTGCTGGTCCCCTGACTAAGACTCTCCTTACTGCTCCCCATGCCCACTCCAGCAATTGCACACACACACCCTGTTTTGCTTCTTACCAGTATCTCATGGTTCATTAAAGTAATGACTCCTCTGACCATCTAGGGCAAAAGTCGTTGCCTTTCCTCTGACCCCCTGTAGCAGTGAATAACATCTGAATTGCTCATTTGGTACCTATGATACATTCCCCTAGAATCTTTTTCTAAATATGCTAATCTTGTTACACCACATATAATCTCCTTGAATTCAGCACGATTCTCCCACTTCACAAACTCTCCTAAATTAAAAAAAAAATGAGTCGATTTATGTACAAAACTCTCAATGAATATACATGACTTGGGGTCACATCCTTTGCACCCTATCCGGGCCTGTCATTTGTCCCAGTCCACACATCTGCCATCTTGAATCACGGCACTTAGACTGTTTTGTTGTGCTTATCTGCATTATAAATTTGTTAAGGGTAGGAACTGTGTCTTGTTCATCCAGGACCTTCTAGTGAATTTTAGTTAAATGTTTGCTGAATGAAAGAATAAATAATAGATTCAGTTGGTAAAAAGGATCTTAAGAGGCAGATGCCATGAGTGTGAAATAAAATATTCAGGAGATATTTATTGTAGAATGAAGGACTTAACCGAAGTATTGAAGAAGATGGGACACAGGTAATGTGAGAAAAGTGAAGGCAAACCATAGCTGACTTAGAAATTTTATAGTGAATATGTTTAGTCTCAATAATTTTTTTCAACAGCACTTTTCACTCTTTTTGGAATATTAATTTTGAGAAAAATAAAACCTTTTTATTCTTTGTTCATGAGCACAGTTCCACCAAGTCTGTGGCCATCTGGCCTAAAGGCCAGGGAGAGAGTGACCAGCCGGGTTCTCATCCCTGAATGTTCATGTAGAGCTGGTGAGACGGAACTTCCTGTCCTCACCATCTGGGCTTTGACTTGTGCCTTCCAGGGAGGTTCGTAGGGAGAGGGAAGGGCTAGAGAAGTCTCACAGACCCCAGGGGACGGTAGATCTGGTTGCAGGGGCAGCGCAGGAATGAGAGAGTCCAGGTCCTGTCTTGTCTATCACTTGTATACTACTGCTCCTTTGAGTCTGCTGCCTACCTTGTGCGGCCACAACTCCGAAGCTCATGGGTAAGGAGACTGTTTCCTGCTTCGGCCCTGAGAGTGTGGCTCCAAGCTCTTTGGAGGGGTTGAAAATATCCCCCCGTTTTGATAACCAACATTAACTTCTGTAACAATTCTGTCATCCTGCATGACTTTTCACTCAGAGCGGTTGCCAGTGCACCTCTTTACCTGTGAATACTGTTTTTATTTTTCCTCAGTTGACATGCAGGATTGAAATCATTTTGATATTTATCTCACCTATTCATGCTGAACATGACTGAGAACACAACTTCTACTCTGCTTGTCAGCGTGAGATTACACGTCAGGGGAGAAAGAACCTGACTGATTGATAGATTAATTAATTAATTAATCCTAAAGCTTGGTGAGCACCTGCTGTATATAATGCTCTGTTACGTACCGGAGAAAAAGAGCCCCTGCCTTCTTGGAGTTTATAATTTAGTTGCTTCTTCCTCCCATCTTATCTCTAGTTTTCAATCTATTTTTACTCCTCAGTCCCTGGGACGAAGTGAGAATACATAAAATGAAGTCACTGACTGTTCATTGGAGTGATAAAAATGCAGCCCTAATAATACTGAATGACCATCTATTCTCTTATTTAATTTCACTGATTAAAAAAAAAGGCATGTGAGAAGCTGGATTGACTCTTAGAACTTCTTACGATTGTAGGCATCTTGGTGTCACTGAGGAGTGTGTCGTCGGGAGTAAAAGGGAAGGGCCCGAGTGAGACATTGGCAACACCTGTGGAAATTTGAAAAATAGCAGGCATAAAAGTGAGACTAGAGAAGTTTACATTAAAAAAAGTTAAACATTTTGTGTGCTTTTTATGTCATTCTGAAATCCATTTTTATTTTAAGGCCACATAAATATGTTCTTGAGCAAAATATAACTAATGCCACTGTTCCCAATGCAATTCTTCATTCTTTCTTTCTTGGACCAAGTTTGGTGCTCTCTCAGTAATATTGCAATTAAATGGTTTTTGCGTAATGAGATCTGATTAATTTCTTTCTTGGTGGCTATGTAAAGGATGGAGAGACAGGTGTTTATCTTGAATTTATTTGTTTGAAAATACTGGTAATGATTGCCTCCCAGTTGTAGGATAATGGGCAATCTGGTTTTACTTTTATACTTTTGTAGATTTTCCAAGTTTTATACAACACATTTAAATTATTTTATAAGGTTAGAAATATGAGTTAGTTTTGAGAAAGTACATTGTAAATTTTTCAACTTTAATTAAGGATTGCTTTTTAAATAACATGCCTTTCTAGTGATTTGAATTAAGGTTCGGAGGCAGATGAAATGAGATCTAAGCTTACCTGTTGAAAGCTCAGGGGTCTCACCAGGCTCTCCTAATATCTCCTCTGTGGATATCTCAGCTTTTCTATTAGCAAAATAGAAAAGAAAGAAGTGGCGTGAAGGAACTTGAAGACAATAGGGGGAATGCATTTCAACTTGCCTATGTTAAATAGACCTCAACTTAGAGGCAAAGTGTACTTTAACACTGGTTTACTTATGTTTCCTTTATTGAAGCAATCTTCGAATAGATTTTCATTAAAGAAATATTCATCCCTCTCCCCGAGACAGTTATGTTTGACTCCAGGGCTTTTCATAAGCATCTTGGCTGCTCGTGTGGTCCTGGGGAACATTTCCCTGGTAGCAAAGGCGATTTTGGGGACTGATGTTTTATAATCCCTTGTGCTTAAACTATGTTTTTGACAATCAAAGATAATTGACGACCTGTGAATCTATGACTGAATATTCTTGCTAAAATCTCAGACTCTCAAACCTGAAAATCCAGAGAGCCATTAAGTATGTCCAATAAAGTAACTCTTGAGGTAATGGGAGAGAGAGAAATTTCTGGATAATACAGCTGTGTGAAATTTCTATTCTGGAGGTAACCATTGACTGCAATGGTAACTAGCCAGGAAGTTGTGGATAGGTTCACAGTGCCAAGGAGTAGCAATCTGGAATATATTCTAAGGGCAGATCCAAGGTCATGGTTATAGAGTTGTCTGCCTATAATGTTGGCCCATTCTAGCAAGCCTTATTTAGAAAGGAATAGCAGTAGTGATATTTTTTGAACCTCACTATAAGATTTGTTACCATAAACTATTAGGTCTCAAAGAATTGTATCTGTGTTTGTATAAAATAGTCATGGTTGACCAATATATTTTGCCCAGTTTTCTGTGACTCTTGATGACGGAAGACCAAAGGAACAGACCAAAGGTGCTCTGTTGTAGATTCTTACAGATTGGCCAGAGCCAGAACTGAATGTTTTTACCACATTCAGTTCTGTCAAAGTGCTAATAGGGGCAATGCACAAAATATATCCATCAGCCTGGCATGGGTTCTAACCAATCAGAATGGATGTTAGTTGTAAACATAAATGGCTACATTAGTGCACACAGGCTAACTTAAACTCAGACTTCATGGCGGAATTTGGAATTTGCTATTCTTGTTTGTTGGTGTTGTGCTATGGGTTTAGTAGTTTTTAATGGAGGTAATATTTAGTAAACCTCTCATTATATTAACATTATACCATTTGTCATTTAGACTTTTTTTTCTTTTATAGATCTTTGTTTATAGTAAGGTCTCCTTTTTTCCTATTGTAACTTTGATATCCTTGTTTTACCTTGTAAAAAATAAGCTACTAAGAATGCTGGCTACTGCATTAGTTGCTAGCCAACAGCCCGCGCTATGCAGGTGTGATTCTGCCGCTGCACTCACAGACCATCGCTGAGAAGCTGCAGTTTGGGAAGCTGGGCTTTATTTTAAAGTCATTTGAAATGGGCAGATTGATGAGCTCGTCAGGTGAGAAGATTTTCTGTTTTGTCTTCTTGGAAAGGTTGGAAATAAAAGGGTTTCTGCCTTTCCTCTTTCTTTCTTTTTAAAAAAACAACTTGGTAACCCTAGATAATGTAAAATGTTCATCTCTTGTTCCTTCTTTCTCCCTAGCAATGCTGGCAGGCAGAGAAGATGGAATGGTTCTATTTCTTTCTTTTTCTGGCTTGAATAATTGTTTCCTGTAATTTTTAATATTGTTCTATCAAGACTTGGTACATTCTGTTGAATTTTTTCTTATGAATAGCCTCTGCTTTGTTCTTCATTTTCTTTTTGGAAAATGTAGGAGTCAGTAAGCATTATCCTGTCCTTGAATCACAAGACTCAGTAACTAACTGCATGTCTTATGAGCAGTGTTCACACTCTATCTACTACTACTATTTCGCTAAGTCACCTAATTTCTTCTGGCAATAACTTTTAAAAATTCATAAAAGTATCGCTAGATAGACATATTGAGGACTATTATATATTATAAATAAATGAGGACTTTGCTCAGCTCTGCAGCACTTTGTAGAGAAATATAACACAGTTCCTGCCCTGGGGGTGTTTACTCCCACAGGGAAGCAGGGTAAAGGGAGATGTTAAAAATGAAATGACAAACAGAACACAAAATCCAAAGCAGGGGCAGATACTGCAGACTCAGATAGGCGGTTAGGATGTATTGGGGAGGTGGGACTCCTTTTGGAGCTTGAAAGGAGAGTGGGGTTTGGAGATGGAGTGGAGAAGGCAGGTTCTTCCAGACAAGATGAAAATTCGTGGGGTCAGAGTCCGGGATGAGTAGGGTGTGGTCTGTGCCCTGAAGAAGGGGCATGGTGGCAGCAGTGAGATCAGGGTAATGAATGGCAAAGTTGGAAAGCTCAGGAGCTGAGGGCCTTGTCTAATTAGTTTGGGCTCTGCCTTGGTGAAGGTCCTGGCAGCACACGGATGGCTCACTCAAACTTTGAGTAAAGTTTCCTAGAGGGATCATTTACTAGGTTGTGTGAAGAGTCTAAGAACAATGACAAGTGGTGTGTCGAGCCCCATAGCTGTTAACAGAGCACCCCTTGGCCAGGGGGGGTAGGAGGGTGGAGCAGTTACCACAACCTGGAGACAGAGAAGGCCCTGTGGAGATGGCTGCCTTACAGGAACTGAGCTGAAGTTGAAGGACACCGGCAGCCCTTGAAGACTTGGAAGTTGGAGATGAGGGAAGGTGATGCATTTGTTTACCTCATTCCAATCTCTCCCCTCCTTCTGATATTCTGCTCCCCACCGGCTGCCCCTACCTGGAAGTCAGAGGAC
>PVKM010030092.1:0-17516 GCA_004027735.1 Carollia perspicillata | reverse complement strand
TGGGGCATGGGACAGCTGGCTTCACTCGCTGAGCCTCTGTGTCCCCTCCTGCAGCCCCGGAGCCCACAGAAAAGGGCCCGGAAAGGTCCCTGCTTTTGTCTCTGGGGACACACTGCTCCTCGTCCAGGAAAACAGCGGCCCCAGTGTCCAGCTCCTTCCCTGGCCTGCAGAGCTCAGCCTGCCTTTGGCACACTATGATTTCGGGACCACTGAGAAGAAGGCCCTGTTTATCGGAATTTTCCATACAGCAAAGCCCCGCACCATTTGCTTCTTCCCCAAGCTTGTCGGCGCCATGTCTGAGATGTGATGCAGTGGCCGAGGGTGGTCCTCCACCAGGAGAGTTTCCCCTGTGCTCTCCTCAAAGGCTGGCGCACGAGACCCCTTCAGAGTGCTCTTCCAAAGCAGGGCCGGCTGGGGGGCTTCGCTTCCTTCTAAGGACCAAATTTGTGTTGAGAACCTACCCCCCGGTGTGGTGGTATTTGGAGGTGGGGCCTTCGGGAGGTGAGCAGGGTGAGGAGAGGCCATGAGGGTGGGGCCCTGGGGCAGTAGCATTGGTGCCCTTCTGGGAAGAGAGCCTGGCACACTCTCTGTCTCTGTCCCCCACCCACCCTCATGCTGCAGAAAGGCCACGTGCGGACATGGAGAGCCAGCATCCACCTACAAGCCAAGAGGAGAGTCCTGGGAACAAAACCCGCCTGTGGCCACACCTTGATCTTGGACTTCCAGCCTCCAGACTGTGAGAAATGAAGGTCTTGCTCTCTGAGACCCCCGGTCCTGGCACTCTGCGTGGCAGCTGGAGCGGACGAAGGCCAGGCCCTCTCTTGGATGCTGGCCACACAATGCCTCAATCTGCCATACTGCACTCCACGCTTGTCAGGTTGTCAGCCTGGTTCTTCGAGTGGTCAGTAGACAGGCGGGAAATGGGCCTGATGGCGGAGCTCTTTGTCGTTCACGGCTGACTCGGACCTGGGCACCACTGGACTCGCTAGGGCACACCAGGCACACCTCTCAACCCCTCTGTGTTTGTAGCAGGCACCAGCCTGTGGGGTGACTGGGTGGACTTGTGCGTCCTGGCCAAGGGCCCAGCCCCGGCAGCTTCCGGAGCCTCGGAGGCAGCCGGCCCGGCCTCTGCAGCAGCGCCCCCTGGAGGTGAGGCCTGGGCTCCTCGGGGAGGCGGAGCACGTCCACGCAGGCAGCAGGCGTGCTGTGCCTTTGGCACTGGCTGCTGTGCCAGCTGCAGCTCCAACAACTGTCATCTGACATCCTGACGGGGACAAGCGCTGGGAGCCCGGAGGCCGGGCCGCCCGCCACCCTCTCCCCACCACGCCTGGACCCCCAGCCCAGCCTGCAGACAAACAGGTGTACGACAGCCTGCTGTGAGTCCTCAGAGAAGTCCACGGGCTCGGGAGAGGCCTCCAAGGGGAGAACAGATGAAAAGAACAAAGGAGGTGAGGCCTTGGGTTGACAAGCTCATTGATAACAGTTTAGGGGCAGCAGGTCTGCCTGGTGACAACAAATTGCTCCTAATGGCTTTTGCCACCTGCAGGCCCTAGTCAGAGAGAACAAGCTGTCGGGCTGGCCCAAGGGCGGCACATCCTCCCCAGCAGAGGGACGCCCGCCCACTCCCTGCTGGTGCCCTGGGGCAGTCCCCCTGTGGCCTCTGTGTGGCAGGTAGAGACAAGGAGCCAGCACAGGGGGAACCATCAGGGTCTCTAACAAAAGCTGTCGGGTACTGAGTTCCAAACACCAGCCTTGCCTGGGCATCTGGGTCTGTCTGGTACGTCCAGCCCTGTGGGCCTCGGTGGGGGGCAGGCAGGTGTTATTTCTTTGAACCCCATTTTGCACATACAGGAGCTTGGATTCAGAAAGGGTCGGTGTTCCCAAGGTCACACGGAGGGAGAGGACAGCAGAGCCCCGAGCTGAACACGCAGGGCCCCATGCATGTTGCTGCCGAGCAACTCTGTCCCCTCGGTGGAGAGAGGGTCACGGGGGTGCTTTTCCTGCCCAGCTCAGAAACTGGGTGTGGGCCATGGAGAAGGGCCAGGTCCCCAAGCCCTTATCTCCATAAGACACCACAGAAAGGCTTCAAGGAAAAGGACCAGGCAAAGCTGAGTGGGACTCCAAGCTGCCAGAAGGCAGATCACACTCCCGAGGTCATTCTGATCCCGCCCTGCAGCCGGGACAGTGCGGCCAGGCCATTCTCAGGGGGCTGCCCCAAGGAACACTTGCCTGGACTTTCCTCCTTGATCCAGAAAAGAAGTCAGAACCAAGTCGCACTCACAGACAAGATGCTCAGAGCCCCCAGGCGGGAGAGCAGGTCAGCAGCTGCCCATGGCGGAGCAACGGCGGAGTCGTCCCCACTGTGTGCAGAAAGCACTTGACTGTGGGCAGGTGTGGAGGCTGGGGCGGACGACCCACAGCCAGCTGCTCTGCCCCCCAGCTGGCAGGAGGACGGGCCAGTGAGGCCGGAACCACCAGTCCCTTCCTTAGCGCCAGCCCAGACAGGGCTGGGGCTGCTGGTGAGGACTTGGCCCAAGGGACGTTTATTTGACATGTCAAGTTCGCCTGTTTAAAAATAAATGAATATACTGAGGCTCCTGTACCATGTAAGTTAAAATGGGACACCTTCTTTCTAATTTAATCATCACGAATTCAGTCATTTACCCATTGGCCCCTCATGCCAACCTAGTGAGTGCCCCGCACTTCTCTCCAGGGGAGATTGATCAGTACATTCAGCAACCACATGCATTTTCTGAGGCTGCTGTAACCAATTGCCACAAAGCAACCAGCATATATTCTGTCGTGGCCTGGAGGCCCCCGAGTTTGAAGTCAGGGAGTGGGCGGGGCCTGCTCCCCAGGAGGTGGGAGGGGGCTCTGCTTCTGGTGGCCATGGCATTCCTGGGCTCCTGGCCCGGTCCCTCCAGTCCCCGCCTCCCTAGTCACATGGCCTGCTCCTCTCCCATCAAGTCTGTCTCCTCAGCCTCTCCCATGAGGACGCCAGGACAGCAGCTAAGGCCCATCGCCTCTCCAGGATCATTTCCCCATCCCGAGACCCTGCGCGAAATCGCCCTCTAAGTCTCTGCTGCATGAGAAATCAGAACCCGGCGTCTGTGGTCCCACTGTCACGGCCGGTTCGCAGCAGCACGCAGACGGCGGGACGAGACGCACGGCAGGTGTGGCGGTTTTGAAGGTGACGCTCCACGTGTTGTCCTGGTCCCCAGGTACAGGGAAGCCAGCAGCAGGTGACTCGGGAGGGTTCACGGACTGACCCCTGGACCGGGAATGTCTTTTCTCTGTTTTCCAGACGCCACCAGAACTGGGCGCTGCCTTTTCTGTCTGTTTGCTGTGGTCTGGTCTCTCTCCGCACACCCCCAGGGCCAGGCCGGAGGCAGGCCCCCACAAGTGTGCTGACTGAATGGGCCTTTAGGCTCAGAAGGGAATGGGGACCGTGAAGCCTGGTAGGAACCTGGGTGTGGTCCTCCGTCTGGCCCCAGGGCCCCTGGCTGAGGGCTGACCTGCGTGTTCACCCCCTCCAGCAATGCCTGGAGCGGTTGGCACCTGTCTCCTATTCCCAGGCCCCCCTCAGACAGACACTGGGGAGCTGCCGCTGGGTCAGCCAGGTCTCCAAGGCTCACGTCCACATGACCAGGGCTGGCGTGTTCCACTTTGCCGAGAAGGCAATTGAGATTTGGAGAACGAGTGACTTCCCCAGGGCCACTCAGCTGATGAATGGCCAGGCTGGGGCTTGAACCTGAGGCTGTGTGGGCCCAAAGACTGCGGTTTTCCCAGGAAACCAAGGCAAGAGAAATAGTCTAAGGAGGCTGACCATATTGGGCCGCGAATCACATTTTTTTAAAGTTCTGGTTTCATTCTTTCTCTCTTAAACAACCCAACAAGAGAGAGAGAAAAAGAACGCCTCTCCTGAGCCGCACGGGCCTGCCAAGTGCTCACCAGGTACCTTGGGACAGCAGCTCCTCCAGATGTTATGCTGATAACCTTCCGCCACGCCTGCAGCCCCCCCCCCCCCCCCCCCCCCCCCCCCCCCCCCCCCCGCCAAGGACAGGACCACCCACCCCGTTACTGCCCTCCTCCTGGTGCTTCTAGATTTCCTTTCCAGCTTTTCAAGTCTGATTTGGCACCAGCGCCTCCGTTCCAGCAACTCCCTGGGCTCCAAGACGGCTCCAGCATCTGCTGGCTGCACCGTAATCGGCAGGCGGTGGGTGCCCCCTCCAGGCCCCCTCGGGGCTCCCCCGCAGCGGCCCCAGCGGCCTGCCCCCCAGCCGGTCCCATCCCAGACCCTGCCTTTGGCGTGGTGAGCTTGGCGATTGGAGTGTAGCTCTTTCCAGTGCCTGCCAAGAAGGACAGGGCTTCTGCCCAACCGCCCTGGCGCAGCCCAGACGTCTGGATGGAAGCGAATGCTCCCCTCTGACGTTCTTTTCCTCTCACCCTTTAAGAGCACTTAATTTGCCCCGAAAGTGAAGTGGGTTATTTACGGCCCCAGCCATCGCGCTGTGGCGAGGGTGCCAACGCACAGATGACTGTCCTGGCATCGTCGTGAGTCGGTGATGTTTGCTCAACGGCATTAAGCTGAAATATTGTTTGCCAGGGATCACTGCCCATCAGGCACTTAATTACATACAAAATTAAATTTCCTTGTGGTTTCACCAAAAGCCCAGGGTGCTGAAATCATTGCTAATGGAAAAGGTAAAAATACAAGTTTATTCCCCAAACTGTGCCCCCAAATAGCACCAAGCAGAAGCATGAGGTGACAGCCCCAAAGTGCCCCTCTTGTCCAAGGTCACCTGGTCGTTGGCCTCTTGCCTTGGCATCCCAGGCTAGGATACTCTGGTGCTGGGAGGAGCTGGGACTCTTCCCAAAGCTTGGTGTGGTCACTCCTGGCTGGGGTGCTCTAAGGAGGCCATGGTGGTTCCCCGATATTTTTAATGAGTTAAAAAGTGATTGAGCAGAGACCGTGTTTCTGGAACTTTGGGGGCATGAGTGCTGGATCTGAGTCCTGGGCGCACTGGCTGATTGACCTGGGGCATGTCTGTCACCTCGTTGAACCTTCAGAGTCTCGGCTGGAAGATGGGGCAATGGGACCCGCCTGCCAGGTTCTCTGTGAAGCTTCCGTGAGACCTTTTCTGCTGTGCCGTCTCTGTGCCGGGTGTGTGGCAGGTGCGGGAGAAACGGGGGCGGCTGCAGGGACTGTTTTGCACAACTTCCCCAGGAGGGAAGCGTCCCCTGTGTCTCCCATCAGCCCGGGCACCCACGTGTCCTGCCTGCTCGCCAGAGGATGGCTGGCTTTGGCTCCCCCTCACCATGCATGAGGTGGGAACCAGGTTGGGGCATGGAAGGGTCTCCCAACTCCAACCCCCAGCGCCTCCATTCCTGCCTCAGCAGCCTCTCTGCTGGAGAAGCCACCAAGTGATGACTCCCTGTCCCATTGGCAGAAGAGACTGTGGCAAGGGGACAAGAGTGCTGGATGTGAAGGAATGGGGCCAGCCCTCTCCCCCAGACTTCGCTCTCTGCCTGTCTCCATGATGTCTAAAAGCTTCCCCAGCAGAGCCAGGCCCGTCCTCCTGCCCAGCTTCCCACCGGCCCTGCCCTGCCCAGCCCCGAGGGCCCCTGGAGGTCTGTGCCAGACTACGGCTGAGTTTGGGGGCACCAGACTGGGTCCCTGCTGGGCACATGTTCCCCACTCTCGGCTGAGGCCAGATGAAGCCGTACTCTGTTTCAGGGTTGAGCTGGGCAGGCAAGAGCATGCAGAAACACGACACCTCTGGAAGGCTGCAGGCAAGATTCATTTAAACAGCCTTCCCTGTCATCCGTGTCACAGAGCTGAAGCTTGTCTTGTTTACCGGGTGAAGGTTTCACACTGTGTCAACGTTCTGCCAGAACGCAGCATTAAAATGAGGAGTTAGTACGAGCCAGGCATAAACATGGCCGGTCTGCGAGACGGGCAGCAGCCCCTCGGAAGTCCCCCGCGCGGCTTTTAAGCGCTTGGCATGCTGCTCGCTCCGACTGGAGAGGGGGCTGTGGGCATCATTTGGGCCCGCGTGCGATGCACTCGAAATAATTACTTTAATCAGCAAAAGTTAATTACTTTAAATCATAAATTAATGGCAGAGCATTTGGCAGGGCCTGACGTGTGCGGCGAAGCTGTCGACGGAAAGCCCAGGTGAACCTGCGACCCTGCCTGGCGTCAGGGCCGGTGCCGCCGGAGCCCTCCTCCCGCGCGTGCCTCTCCGCTCGGCGAGGAGGGGACTCTTTGTAACCGGAGAAGAGCCACCTTAAACTGTCACCTATAAAAACGGGGGCCGTAAACAAGCAGACTGCTATAAGCAGGTGCTGCTACAAGAAGCTGGCCCTTGACAACAATAACATCTTAAAACGGCATCTGCCTTTATTTTATAGCACAATTGGAAAGATGGTTAAAAGTAATAAACCCAGCTGATATGTTTTATGAGTTAGTAGTTAGCAGTGTTTACTGTGGAGGAAGATTTTGGAAAAGATACTGTCACCCCCTCGGCCCCCCTCCCCAGCATGAGCGATCGGAGCAGCTGGCGGGGTTGGTGGGGGGGGGGGGGGGGCGTCCTCTGTGCAGAAGCCGGCGGCAGCCGCGGGGCCCTTCCAGCCTTGCCTCCCCCACCCGTGTGTCAGAGGAGGCGCCGTGGTTTGCAGAGCGAGAAGGAGGCTCCTCGAAGAGACAGGGAAACTTCGGGAATGTGTTCTGGACTCCAGCTCTCCGGTCTGCAGGGTCTGTGCCATCTCGGAGTAGACCAGGTCTCAGGGCGGCAGGGACCAGGGGAGACGTGCGTGGGGGCCCGGGTTGGCACAGAGCCCTCCCCCCAACTGGGCCAATGGATGGTGGCGAGGCCGGTGTCCATCCATCCGGCAGAGACGGGAGCTCTGTGCCCAGGGCTCCTTCCGGGCTCCGACCGTGCATCAGGGAGCACATCAGCCCCGGCCCCTGCCCCTGCCCCGGCATTGCGAGCACAATCCAGCAAGCACCAGACAGTGTCATGGGGCTGTGACAAGACACACCGTGGGTCACACGGACTCAGGCGGGGATCTGTACTGACTGGGGAGAGGCGGCAAATAAAATGTCCAGGCAACTTGGGGGGAGTACAGGCGGCATTCACGCGGTAACTGCAGTGTGTACAGGCGGGCTGCGCTGGTTTGACGTGAACGTTCTCCAGGATTCGCCGAAGAACCCGGAGGCCTGGGTGGATACAGTGCGCCTTCTCTCCAAGCGGAGCTCAAGGCAGCGCCAGAACGGAAGGTGCAGAACCAGGCAGCCCTGGGTTTTCTCAAGGCAAAAAAGCCCTGAGCTCATGCACAGCCTGCGTCGGGGGACCCAGAGGCTTCCGATCACTCTGGAATCTTAATCACCGGATTCTGAGGGATTCCCTGCAGCTCACACCCCAAGGCCCATGCAACGGTACCCCGGCCCCACCATCACTATCCCCCACGTGTCCCCTCCAGGGTGAGGTGGGCATTCAGACTTGCTCTCCCTGAAGGGGCCGGGTTGCCTGTGCCCACAAGTGGTGGCTACCAGGAGGCTGGGGCAGGCCCCAGGCACACAGAACAGACCGGAAGTGGTGAGGAGTTTTAGCTCGGGGGCTGGATCACCAGTAGGCAAGGGCAGGAGACCTAGGCCACCCCCCCCAACTCTGTGAGACCCTGGCCAGGCCTGTCCTTGCTGGCCCCAAGCAGCTCACCCCTCCATGAGGTTCCAGGGGAGGGCCCCAGGGGCCACCTCGGGCTCGCAGGCCTTGAAGTAGGCGTGGCAGCCCTGCGTCGTGGACTTCGGTTCAAAGAAGGCACAGCAAAATCCCACGGGGGGGCTCCCCACAGGCACCCCAGGTCTGGGGAAGGCCTGCTCCTCTCGGGCCGGCCAGGTGGGCAACGGCACCCTTGGAAATGGCAGGCCGCTGCTGCGGGGAACACAGCCTGATGTCAGGGAGGCCTGGCTCCAGGTCTGAATTCAGCCTGTCTTGTGTTCTGTCGCCTAGGGCTAGTTGTGTATCCCGCCCACACCCAGGCCCCCCTGTGCGCCTAGGGGAGGCAGTGCTCACACCTGGGCTTCTTTTCGTAACCGCAGGTGACAACAGGAGCAGGTGCCCAGCATGCTTCCGGAAACCAGGCAGGGGCCCAGGGACCACTAGTGATCCAAAGATCGGACCATCGGTCTCTCGGATTCTCCCTGAATGCCTCCGCCCTCCACTCCTAACTGGGCCTCCTCAGAGCCTCGCTGCCCTGGTCAGTGCCACGGGTCTCAGGGATAGTGCGTCACACGCAGGGGCACCCACACCTGGGCAGGCAGTGACACCAGGGAGTCTCCTGATCTGACCTCAGTGTCACCTGCCTGATACAGGGGACCAGGGATGAGAGGCCCCTCACCTGGGAAGCCCATGGTGGCAAAGTAAATGCGGACACCGCCCCTGGTGCGTGACCATCCATCGCGCGGGTTGGCCTTTGACACCTAAGCAGGGAGGCGGGCGCTGCTGCTCAGGGTCAGTTTCTGGGGATAAAAATGATCTGAGCCCAGGCGCTGAGGGTGCTGGCTGCTGAGAGCAAAGCACTCTCCCGACTGAGCACCAGGAGGGGACGGTGGGGGGCCCGTCACCCAGTCCCAGGGCAAGGGTGCTCTGTGCCTGCAGGCGGCCCCCTAGGCACAAGACGTAAGACTTACTAGATAAAAAATAATGTCGCAGAAAACGGGAAACATCCTCCCGTGTCATCACTGTGGGGGAGCTGAGCAGTGCTGGACCTGGGGTGTTGCGACTGCTCGGAGCTCTGTCCCGTCCCCATCTGTCACGGGCAGTGTGGTGGAGCTGTCGCAAACTCAGCCCGTCTCCAAAATCCTCTGGGCCGGATTCGATCCATGTCCCATGTGGGGAATTCCCACTTCCATCAAAGTTTGTCCACAGTTCGATTAGGCGCGGCCCGGAGTGAGAGCCCACCGTCTTCGGGACTTTCCTCGGACCGTGACGGAAGGCTGCCCCTCGCAGGGCCCTCCAACGGGCACACGCAGGCTGCTCTGAGCTGTCCTGGCCGGCCATCACTCGCCAGCGAGCCAGCACTTCAGACGTGCAGAAGGGGACAGAGGGCCTGGATTCCAAACGCTCATTTAATCTTCGTTAACTGAAGTGGAAAGAGCCACGTGTGCCCAGCGTCTGAGCTGGAGCATCCCCGCCACGGGCTGCCTGAGGCATGGGCACCACGGACCCCTCGATCTGCAGACCGTTCTCGGGGGTCATGGGGCTGTGAGCGAAGTCCTGGTCTCAACCCCACAGGGTGGTCGCCGTCCTGGGGCACTGCCTACAACAAGGGTGACGGCCCCCCTCACACAGGTTTTTGTTCCGGGCTCAAGAACGGACAGGTGGGGGCTGGGAAAACACCCACCGGGGGCCCGCCTTGTCTGGCACCAGACCAAGTGGCAGTGCTCTCGGCCATGGCCACCAGCCAACACATGTGCCACGCCCTTGGACCTTTTCTGAAGCCAAGTGCTCAGGCCACCAAGTCCTGCCCAAACAAAAACTAGCAACTACGACAAAACTCTGACACAAATTAAACGCACCCAAATGGCGTTCCTGATTGTGAAACTCAGAAGAAATTAATTGTGAATTCTGCATATAAAAAGGCAACATTTGCCATCCCATAAAACCATTTCAGAATGAACGTGGGACTCCCAGTGGGGCCGATCTCCCAGGGTTCAGGTCCATCTTCCCCCCCTGAAAAATCCCAGACCCACTCGGCGCATACACATAGTAGGGGAGCCAGGGGGGACCCACACCTTTTTTCTCCCCAACATCAAAGGCTGCAAGAACTCCAGTGCAGAAGTGGAAGCCAGGTGGCGCATCCACCTTGTCTGGATAACCTACCTTGTCTGGTGAACCTCAGGGAAGCCGACAGAAAAGGCACCTGTGGCCCGTTCACCCAGTGGTTAGAGCAGGGGAAGGGGTGCTGTCGGGAGTGTGTGGAAAGGACCCACCAGTTAATGTCCCTCTTGTAGGTGCTCTCTGAGCTCCTTAATCTGGAATGTCCTCTAAGGATGGTGGGGGGTGGGCCTGGGGACCTGGGGGACAGGGGAGGCCTGGACAGGCACAGCTGGCTCGGGACAATCCCGTCTCCTGCTGGGGAAGGCCAAGGCCAGCTCACAGCACGTGGCTGTCCAAGAGGGGGGCTC
Source organism: Carollia perspicillata (assembly GCA_004027735.1). NCBI lineage: Eukaryota > Metazoa > Chordata > Mammalia > Chiroptera > Phyllostomidae > Carollia > Carollia perspicillata. Next base: position 7,324 of record PVKM010030092.1, on the reverse strand, counting down.
CCCTGGGAAGGAAGGAAGGAAGAAAGAAAGGGGAGCCCCGGGCCCCAGCAGGGGCTGCTGCAGGCACAGGACCCCGGCAGCAAAGCCCAGAGACCTCTGGCAACAAGAGCAACCCCACACCAAGTACGAGTTCCGCCTGGCACCCCACTTTCATCTTTTCCCCCAGGCGTCTACTCGGGGAGCATTATTTCACGGGATTTTTTTCTACCATTAATATTCCTCCCTCGATGTTCCTGCAAAGCAACTTTCGTGCAAAGGAAGAATGGACTTACCAGGCCGCCTCATTTGTCTTCAGCACCTGGGCTGTCTTAAATTAGAGAGCACCCAGCACGGGGAGCTCGTGCTATTTTAATCACTGCAATGTGTCCAGTGCTGGAGATGAACTCAAAAGGTGAATATTAAAAGTAGCTGTGGAATTCAGTCGTTTCACGAATGAGCACGTAATAGCCAAAGGCAAAACCGGAAGGCAGCTTCACTTCCAATCAGCGTTCCCATTTTATTGAAACCAGATTGGGATTCCTGGAAGGGAGCCTACAGATCGCATCTTTAATACTCATTTTCATATACTCCAGTAAAACTGTCAGGCTGCATCAGGGGTTGAAGAGGCTTCCTGTATAATTTACAGATGTGCCTCCCCGTGGCCCGTCATTTAGACGGGGAACAGAAATGTGTTTTTGATCAAGAGCCGAGACTTCCTCTCACCTGCCCAGGCTTTCCTGGGCTTTAATTTGTCGATTAAGATTGGCCTCTGCACGCTGCCCCGACCCGCCACGCCGGGGGACATCGCGCCCCCCACACGCAGCCCAGACGGCTGGCTGTGCACCGGCTTCTCGGGGGAGATGGCAGAGTCTGTGGCGGAGACGCGGACCCCGGCCGCCCAGATCCCTCCCACCGAGGCAAGCGGGGCTCTCGGGAGACCTGGGCGCGCTCGGCCGATGCACAAAGGCCGTGTTTCCTCCGCCCAGACAGGGCAGAAGCCTGTGCAGAAGGGGGCGTTGAGGCCCAGCTCGCCCTCCCCTCCTTCCGCAGGGACAGGGAAGTTTCACCCATCGCTCCTGTTTTTCCTTTTTTTGAAGATTTTATTTATTTATTCTTAGAGAGGGGAAGGGAGGGAGGAAGAGATGGAGAGAAACATCAGTGTGTGGTTGCCTCTCACACACCCCTAGCTGGGGACCTGGCCTGCAACCCAGGCACGTGCCCTGACTGGGAATCGCATTGGCAACTCTTTGGTTCTCAGAACTGCACTCAACCACTGAGCCACACCAGCCAGGGCTTCCTTTTTTGTTTTTAATTCCCAGAAAGTCCAGGCCCCGCCTTGGGCCGGGCATCTTGACAGCCCTCCTGATGGGAAACACTTCGGAGGGCGCAGAGCCCGTTTCCAGCTCCTGTCTCTTCCCGCCCCTCTTAGATTCCAGCCGTGGGGGACACACGTCGGAGAAATGGGATAGCAGGGCCGGGGCACAGGGTGCACCCAAGCTGCTGGGGTGATGCTGTGGGACAGGGGTCTGGGACATGGCCCCTGCCACTGCCCCTGCTCAGGTCACTTGCCACACTGCCCTCGGCGTGGGGCAGCTCCACTCTTTACTCAGTGACATGACTGGCTGAATGATTTCAGCTTTCAGAGAGAAGAGGATTCCTCCCTGTCCCCAAACCATGGCTTTTGAAACTTTTTTTCAAACACAGACCCCCGATTAAAAGAAACATACCCAAAACACTGAAGTGAGGGAGGCGGTGGCCGAGACCCTGGCCTCCCTCCCACCCAGACGAACCTGCTGCATTGTGGGAGCGTGTCCCAGAGCCAGAGCTCCAGCCCAGCCCAGCTCTGGGACACACAGTGCCACCACGGCTGGCTGCCACTCCTCACCTGCCTCGGTTCACTGACCTGTCAAACGGGAGTGAACAAGGAGCCACCTTCCATGATGGTGGCAGAGACCGAACAAAGCAATGGCACAGAAGGCTGTGTCCAGAGGTGGCGGCTTTCACTGTTGCCGTAGAGTCCGGCTCAGAGAAGAGGTCTGGGCCTCCTGGGAGCCGGGGCTGACCTCCGGGCTGAGGCACCTGGCTGGGTCGGGGAGTGGACTGGCCGACAAGGCCAGGTGTGGTCACTGTGGCTTATTGCCAGGTTGGCTCCAGCCTGAGCAGCAGCCGTGACAGAACTGTGACCTGGTCTGTGCAGCCCCACAAGAGACGCAGCAGGAGGGAGGGAGGCCTGGGGCTGGGGCTGGGGCTGGAGCCCACCTCCAAGGCCCTAGCTTGTCATCTACGAGATGGAATGCATGACTATCCCCCAGCTCTGCTGTCATTGCCGTGAGCACACGTCCAAGGGCGCAGAAGACAGCCTCACGGCTGGACACACAGACAGCAGATGGGGCAGGGAGGCGGGCTGGGCCGGGGGTGGGGTGGGGGTCCCTGCTGTCATCTTTCCAAAGGGGCTGGGTGTGCCCGCCTCCCATTCAAGACTCTTCACCACACACACACACACGCACACAGCAGGTCCAGCAGGAAGAAGCCAATACTGGAGCAATGCTGAATGAAAAGGCCCGAGTCTAACAAGACTCAGGGACTTCGTTATCCAATAAGGGAACCAGAGCTGTGCCCATGCCTCACGCAGCTATTAACAGAGCTCGCCAGCCCCGGGCTGCTCCCCCGATTGCTCTGAGGAAGCCAGGAAAGCCAGGTGCACCCCACTCAGAGGTCTGCAGGGTGCCGCCCTCATGGGACAGGTTTGAGGGCAGCCTTGGACAGCGAGAGCCCAGGGACCATCCTGGACTGGCCCCAGACACCGGGGCAGAGCCCTGCCTCCCGGGCGTGGCAGAAGGACACAGCACACCGGGGCGAGAGGAGCTGGGGGGCAGAGCAGCGAGCATTCTGCAGGGCGCACTCGACCCCAGCAACAGGAGAGTCTGGCCCTTCCTGGCCTCGCTGAGGCTGCCCAGAGCAAGCCAGCGGGTGTCCCAGCTACACGGCCATGTTTTCGGTGGAATCCTGGCTCCGTCGTCCTCCCTCCTCTCACAGAGCGCCTCAGCTGAAGGCAAGACTCCACTTCTTGGAGGACGCCCTGACGCCACCCGCGTGCTTTACGGAGGGCCGTGGTCTTAGGCAACCTGGCTCCTCCTCCAGGCTCCGCCCCCCAACACAGGACCCTTCCCCCATGGGGTGCCTGTGAGGAGCACACACTCGGGAAAGGACACCGCTCGCTCCCAGAACTGGACGACTAACGAAGAAGACGAAAGGAGCGTGCTCTGTCTCTCAGGACTTGGCGCTACACCTGGAAAGTCAAGAAGGCTCCAGTCGCAGCAGGAAACACCTCTGAGTCTTCCTTCTCACCTACCACGCACACTCGCACGGGGACATGCACACGCTCACACAGAGACATTTGCCCACTCACAGGAGGACACAGGCACACTCTCACGGGGACACGTGTGCACTCGACTAGGGTGCACACACACTCACACGGGCACACACATGCACACATGAGCACTCTCAGGGCTGAGAGGTCAGGACAAGGGCTGGCACGCTGTCCCTCATCCAAACAGTTACCTGCTGAGTTTCAGACAGTTTGCTCTTAGAACGAGTCTGGTCTTCCCCAGGTCTGAACAGAAGTGAGAAATAAATTAAGGAGCTTGTGGGGACAGACAGCCCTGGGGACAGGTGGGGTCACAGGAGGAGGAAGCCCAGAGCCTCTGGAGGGTGAGGAAGGACACCAGGAGCTGCTGCCTTAAGCGTCCCTCCCCTCTGACATCCCCATCCTGGGGCCCGCCCTGTCATTGTCCCCTGACATCCAGTTTCCCTGTGAGCCTTGGGCACACTCTCAAAGTTCACTCAGACCTCAGCCTGAGTGATGGAGTATGACCCCAGGAAGCCTCCTGCCCAGTGCCTACTCCCCTGACCCCAGAAGCCTAAGACTTCAAGGTCACAAACAGAACCTTCTTGTATGCCTCAGCTAGAATATTCCCTAATAGCAAACTCCCATTAAGGAGACGACTCCTCTTAAATTCATGCTACAATGTAAATGACTGATACCAGATGCTGCCCTGAGAATGAGTTTAATAGGCAGAGGCAGCCAGAAGCAGCTTACTTTAAAAAATAGGTGTGAGACCCTCCTGTTTACAAAGCATCTGCTGTGCCCTTTGTTTCCGTGACCTTGTTAAAGCTTTACGATATCCTTAGGAGGGAGAGGGAGGTATATCCATTTACAGGTGGAGAAACCAAAGCCCAGAGAGGTGAAGTAACTCACCTAAGGACACCCAGCCAGGAACGGAGTCAAAGCTGCCACTTACCGGAAACTTGCCGACTCTCAAACTGAGCTCTCTCCCCAGCCTGGTCGGGAAACCCCTGTGTTAACTTTGCACTTACGGCCACCATGCTCCTGAGTGTGGCGGGGAAAGAGCTGGGAAGTCCAGAGTGCAGACCCCAGCCTCCCAAGGGGGACAGGGTGTTCCGGAGATAAGGGGAATCGGGCGGACTTGCCCACAAGGCAGGCAGGTGCCACTGCCTGCCAGAAGAGAGCCACAGCAGGAAAAGGGGTCCCTGCAGGACCTGGCCCACGGAGTGGGGGACCCTCCCCACCGTGCCTGCTATCAGGCGGCACCAGCAAATGGTGGCTCCCCCCAGAGCAATCATGGCTCCCCATAAACGGCCAGTATATTCTTTCTTTCTGGTTCCCTAAAAGCCTCAACACCCAGGAAGGGTTGGAAGGGGACTGGGCTTCTTTCCTCCCCAGGCTTTCTGGGAGAACCCAGGACCCTGTCCTTGAACCCCAGCCAGGGCCCCCTTGGGCAGCGCATCAGGTAGAAATCCAGGTAGACAGTAATAAACTTCTGTCGATCTCTGGCTCACAGATTGACCCAAGACACAAGGATTCTGCCACTAGAAGAAACAGATGGACATGCGTGTGCCTACACCCAGGTGTGAGGTTGGACAGTCACCACACAAGTGGGCAGAAACAGACCAAGAAAGCCCAAAGGATCCCCGGTGATGGTGCTAAGGGTCTGGGAAGTCGCCAGCCACCCAGGCCACCCTGCTCCTGGGAGTCGGGGCCAGGGACAGTAGACCTGACCTCCTAATCTCCATCCCGGGATGTCGGCCTTCGCCGGGGAAACGTGGGCCTCCCCTGTGGCGTGGGGATGTCGTAGGTGCCCAGAAAGAGAAACGATCCCAGGCCACCACAGCCAACCCTCATGACCAGGCCCAGGAAATCCTGGGCACACACAGCCATGCTGGCGGGGCACGGAGCCCGTGAGTGGGTAATTCACAGTTCACGATTCCATCTTAATTGCCAAAAAAGTTCATTTTTGTGGCAAAGTTGTGCACTTTTTATCTTCCTTTTCCAACCCTTGACACAACATACAGCTGAATGGCTACGAGGCGAAGGTTACATTTTTAAAGGCTTCTTCAACTAGCCGTCCACAGACGCACTTGAGTGTGGACCTCGGGGCCAGTGGGGGCCCAGGCAGGGCTGGCAGCGGGTCTGTGCACCGCGACGGAGCAAGTGTGGCATGAGACGTGAAGGATGGCTGTGGTGGCCGCGAGCCCTGGAGCAGGTGCGCCACCTGCTCATCGGCAGCGGAGCGTGGCCCCCGGCTCAGCGAGCCGCAGCGGCGCCTGGCAGCCCCTCCTGTACCCACGTGCGGAGGGACGCTAATGATAATGGATGCGGGCCCATCAGCCAGCCCATTTGGAATGGCACACCATGCGTGGCCTGGCTCGGGGTGCAGGACGGTGGCCCTCACCCGGGGGGGGGCAGCAAGGGAGCAGGGATGGTAGGGTCCTGGAGGCTCTGGGCTGTCCCTGGGGTCCTGTGCCCGGGGCTGGGGTGGGTTGTGACCTTTGGAGTACACTGGACTCCAAGTGTCTCCTGGACTCACCGGTATCGGCAATGACATTAATTCCAATTTACTAGCTCAGAAGGGGCTTATGGCGAGGTGCCTACTCTCGCCCACGAGAAGCCCACTGGGTACAGTGGTCTTGCTGGGTTGTTGGGCTGCTGAGTCCCTGGTGTGCCCCCATTTGCTGTGTTGCTGGCTGGCCCACACCTGCCTGGTGGCACTCTTCGTCCACTGCACTGACCAAGCACCGTCATTGATCTAGGATGTGGCCTGGCCCAGACCCAGCCTGCCTGTTTTCAAATCCCAGCCCCACCCTCACAGGCTCTGGGTTCTCAGAGCAGTCCGTTCTTCCATGATGGTGAGCCTCTTTGCCTCTGGTTCGTCACCAGAAGGTGAACAACCAGGCAACCTGGCGTCTCCAAAGGGACAGCGAGGGGCGGGCAGGCACGAGGGACCGGGACAAACTTTTAGCACGCCACCTGACACTTCGACGGTAGATATACGTCAATCCATACACAGTCATAATGTAATGAAGGGTTGTGATAACTGTCAGTCTGTGGGGGTCCAGCCGTGGGAACACCACTGGGGAAAAAACAGGGTGGTCTTGCTCTTCCCGAGGATGGAGGTGGCCCCCGGGGCTGCTGAGGGTCTCTGGGCTCTGAGAGAGGCGTGTGGCAGCAAGAACAGAGGACATTGTCTCGAGGGGTCTGGAAAGCCCTCACAAAGGAAGGTCATTGGGAAGGGCCACTCCGGGAGGAAGTGAGGTGGTGGGTGTTCCAGGCACGGGTGCAGCCAGACCAGCAGAGCTCAGGCCCCAGGGGCCCCAGGAGGGCTGATGGGGGCGTCCCTGCAGAGACGCCAGGCAGAGGAGGGGCCCTCATGGCAGCCAAAGCAGCACATCTGTTCCCACTCCCCGGGCTGCTCAGTCCCTGGCCCAGGACTGAGCCAGGTGTGCCAAGCGCCCCAGGGCCAGCTGCCTGGCCCCCTCCAGGGCTGCCCTGGACCACCTGCCGTGTGGCCTGGTGCCGGTCAGTGCTCAGCTTCCTGCTCTGGAGACGGAAACGCCAAAGGGCAAGCCCTAGGGGCCCCTTCTGAGCTTCTGAGCTAAAATTGGTGGTCAGGAATATTCCATGTTCGCGAGGGTGGATGGCAAAGTCCAGAGATCACCATCTACCAAGGGCACTGAACTGTCTCTCCCAGTCTGTGACTTCAGCCAACGGGACGTGTCACTTGATCTCTGAGGGGTGGGACAGAGGGAGACTCGGAACGAGCTTCAGATCCAAATGACTTAGAAACTCTTGCCACCAGGTTGTCTTAAGACACCTACTAAGCGTTCGTTCGTGTGTTCGTTCGTTTGTTCGTTAGTTCATTCAGCAGTGGATTTTGGCCATGAGCACTGACTTGGCTTTTCCTGGGTCCAACCTACTTCTGAGCCTGTGCCGCTTCAAGCTGCCCCTGCAGGGGTCAGGGACCGACGGGGGCAGGTGCTCCGTCCA
>PVKM010030091.1:0-17452 GCA_004027735.1 Carollia perspicillata | reverse complement strand
ATGTAGAAGCTAAAGAACTTACGATACATGGACATGAACTAAGGAGGGGGAGTGTGGGTGGGAGGGGGTGTGCGGGGTGGAGGGGAATGAAGGGGGAAGTGGGAGAACTGTAATGGCATAATCAATCAATAAAAAAAAAGATAAAAAATAAAAATAAAAATAAAACCACAATGAGATATCACTATACGCTGGTAAGAATGGCCATCATAAACAAAGCAACAAACAACAAGTGTTGGAGAGGTTGTGGACAAAAGGGGACCCTAGTTCACTGTTGGTGGGATTGCAGCCTGGCAGAGCCACTATGGAAAACAATATGGAATTTTCTAGGAAAACTAAAAACGGAACTGCCTTTTGTCCCAGCAATTCCACTGCTGGGATTATATCCCAAGAACCCTGAGTAATGATTATAAGGATACTCAACAGCATGAAAAAAGACAGAGAAACCATAAAAAAGAATCATCCAGAAATGAAGAATGTGATATTTGAAATAAATAATACTCTGGAAGGAATAAACAGTAGGTCAGATAAAGCAGAGAATCCAATCAGTGATTTAGAAGACAAGGTAGGAAAAACACCCAGGAAAGCAGCAGAAAGAAAAAAGAATTTTAAAAATAAGGAGAGCTTAAGAAACATTTTTGACAACATGAATTGGAAAAACATCAGCATCATGGGACTACAAGAAGAGAGCGAGCAAGGGATTGAGAACCTATTTGAAGAAATAATGACTGAAAACTTCCCTAATCTGGTGAAGGAAAAAGACATACAAGCCAAGAAAACTTGGAGAATCCCAAACAAGTTGGACCCAAACAAGCCTACACTGAGATGCATCATAATAAAAACAGCAAGGCAAGGATATAATCTTAAAAGCCACAAGGCAAAAGCAGGTAGTTACATACAAGGGACCACCAATTAGTCTGTCATATGATTTCTCAACACAGGCATTTCATGCCAGAAGGGAGTGGTGTGAAACATTCAAGGTGATGAAAAGCAAGGACCTACAACCAAGGGTACTTTACCCAGCAAGGCTATCATTTAAAATCAAAGGGGAAATAAGGATATTTTCAGACAAGGAAAAGATAAAAGAGTTTGTTAACACCAAACCAGTATAGCAACAAATGTTAAAGGGTGGCTTAAAGAAGAAGAAAAAGAGAAATAAAAAAAAAAAAACCCAGACAATAATAGTCTAACAATAAAATGACACTAAATATGTATCTATCAATAATCACCTTAAATGTAAATGGCTTAAATGCTCCAATCAAGAGACATAGGGTAGCCCTGGCTGGCGTAGTTCAGTGGATTGAGCGCAGGCCTGAGAGCTAAATGATCGCGGTTCGATTCCCAGTCAGGGCCCATGCCTGGGTTGCAGGCCATTTCCCAGTAGGGGACACATGAGAGGCAACCATACATTGATATTTCTCTCCCTCTCTCCTTCCCTTCTCCTCTAAAAATAAATAAATAAAATCTTTAAAAAAGGAGAGACATAGGGTAGTTAAATGGATAAGAAAACAAGACCCTATATATGGTGCCTCCAAGAGACCCGTCTCAAATTGAAAAATGCACACAGATTAAAATTACAGGGATGGAAAAATATGTTTCATGCAAATAGAAAGGGGTAGCAGTAATTGTATCTGAAAAAATACACTTCAAAACCAAGTCTATAGTGAGAGACAAAGAAGAACACTACATAATGACAAAGGCAACAATCCAACAAGAGGTAAAACCCTAGTAAACATTTATGTACTCAATACAGAAGCACCTAAATACGTGAAGCAAATCTTGTTGGACATAAATGGAGAGATCAATAGAAACACAATCATATTCAAAGATATTAAAATGTCATTGACTTCAATAAATAGATCTTCCAGGTAGAAAATCAACAAGGAGAGAGTGGCTTTAAATGACAAATTAGATAAAATGTATTTAATTGATACCTTCAGAGCATTTCATCCCAAAGCAGCAGAATATACATCCTTTTCAGTACACATGAAACATTTTCTAAGATAGACCACATGTTGGGACACAAAACAAGGCTCAATAAAATTAAGAAGATTGAAATCATATCAGTCATCTTCTCTAACCACAATGCTATGAAACTAGAAATCAATCACAAGAGGAACATTGTTAATATATGCAAAGACTTGGAAGCTAAATAACATGTTATTAAACAATGAAGGGGTCAACAATGAGATCAAAGAACAGAAAAAAGGTACCTTGAAACAAATGAAAATGAGGACACAACAATCCAAAATCTGTGGGACACTTGGAAAGCAATCCTAACAGGGAAATTCAAAGCATTACAGGACTGTCTCAAAAAAACAAAAACAAAAACAAAAACAAAACAAGAAAAAGTTTAAATAGACAATCTAACTTCACAATTAAAGGAACTTGCAAAAGAACAACAAAAGCAAACTGAGTAGAAGGAAGAAAATAATAAGGATCAGAGCAGAAATCAACAAAATAGAGTTTAAAAAATGATACAAAAGATCATGAATCCAAGAGCTGGTTCTTTAAAAAGATAAATAAGTTTGACAAACCTTTAACCAGACTTTTCAAGAAAAAAGAGAGGACCCAAATAAATAAAATCAGAAGTGTAACAGGAGAAATAGTAACTGACACCAAAGAAATACAAAGGATTGTAAAAGATATTATGATCAACTATCTGCCATCAAACTGGACAACCTGAATAAAATGAATAAATTCCTAGAAACAAACAGTCTTCCAAAACTAAATCAGGAATAATCAGAGAATTGAATACATAGATTACACCTAGTGAAATTGAAGCACTAATAAAAAAAACTCCCAACAAACAAAAGCCCTAGACTTTACAGATAAATCTCAACCAAACATTCTGAGAACTAACACCTCTCCTTCTCATTATTTCATAAAATTCAAGAGAGGAAAGTCTCTCAAACTCATTTTACAAGCCCAATATTATCCTAATTCCAAAACCAGATAAAGATACTACAAAGGAAGAAAATCATAGACTCATATCACTGATTAATTGAGACACTAAAATCCTCAACAAAATATTTGCAAACCAAATAAAACAATGCATCAAAGAGATCATACAATATGATCATGTGGGATTGCTTCTGGGAATGCAAGGTTGGTACAACATTCACACATCAATAAATGTGATACACCACATAAACAAAATGAAGGATGAAAACCACATGATCTTATCAATAGATGTGGAAAAAACTTTTGATAAAATCCAGCACCCATTTATGATCAAAACTCCCAGCAAAGTAGGATTAGAGGGAACATACCTGAACATAATAAAGGCCATATATGATAAACCCACTGCCAGCATCATACTCAATGGGCAAAAACTACAAATGTTCCTCTTAAGATTGGGAACAAGACAGGGATGTCCATTTTCACCACTCGCATTCAACATAGTAGCAGAAGTCCTAGACACAGCAATCAGGCAAGAAGAAATAAAAGGCATCCAAATTGGAAAGGTAGAAGTCAAACCGTCTTTATTTGCAGATGACATGCTACTATACATAAAGAACCCCAAAGGTTCCACCAAGAAACTATTAGAATTGATAAATGAGTTCAGCAAAGTAGCAAGATACAAAATTAATGTCCAGAAATGAGTTGCGTATTTATATGCCAATAATGAACTAACAGAAAGGGAAATTAAGAAAACAATCCCATCTATGATTGCTATAAAAAGAATAAAATACCTAGGGATAAATTTAACCAAGGTAAAAGAACTGTATTTGGGAAAATTATAAGACACTGAAGAACGAAATTGAAGAAGATACAAATAAGTGAAAGCACATACCATGTTCATGGATAGGAAGCATTAACATCATTAAAATGTCCATACTACCCAAAGTGATCTATAGATTCAACACAATTCCTATCAAGATTCCAATGACCTATTTTACATAACTGGAATATTTTAAAAATTTATATGGAACCAGAAAAGTCCCCAAATAGCAAAAGCAATCCTGAGAAAGAACAAAGTTGGAGGAATCACACTGCCTAATATCAAACTACACTATAAGGCCACAGTAATCAAAACAGCATGGTACTGGCATCAAAACAGACACACAGATCAATGAAGCAGAACAGAGAGCCCAGAAATAAACCCACACCTTTATAGTCACTTAATATTCAACAGAGGATGCAAGCACATACAATGGCCTAAAGATAGTTTATTCAATAAATTGTATTGGGAAAATTGGACAGATACATGCAGAAAAATGAAACTAGACCACTTTCGTACACCATATACAGGAATAAATTAAAACTGGATCAAAGACTTAAATGTTAAACCCAAAACCAAAAAAAATCCTAGAAGGAAACTTAAGCAGCAAAATCTCAGACACTGCTTATAGCAATATTTCATCAGATATATCTGTCCAGGCAAAGGAAAAAAATAACAAGTGGGACTACATCAAATTAAAAAATTTTACACAACAATGGAAATCATCAACAAAACAAAAAGACAACCCACAGAATCGGAGAACATATTTACTGATACATCTGATAAGGGGTTAATATCCAAATTTTATAAAGAACTTACAAAATTTAACACAAAAAAATCCAATGTAAAAATGGACAAAGGTCCTGAATAGACACTTATGAAAGAGGATATACAGATGGTCAATAGACATATAAAAGATGCTCAACATCACTAATCATCAGAGAAATGCAAATTAAAACCACAGTGAGATATCATCTCACACCTGTCAGAATGGCAGTCATCAATAAACCAACAAACAACAAGTGCTGGTGAGGATGTGGAGAAAAGGGAACACTTTTGCACTGTTGGTGGAAATTCAGATTGGTGTAGCCACTGTGTAAAGCAGTATGGAGATAACTCAAAAAATTAAAAATGGATATGCCTTTCTACCCAGCTATCCCACTTCTGGAAATTTATCCAAAGAAACCTGAAACACTAATGTAAGAGAATATATGCACCCCTATGTTCATTGCAGTGCTATTTACAGTCACCAAGATATGGAGGCAGCCCCAAGTGTTCATCAGTGGATGAGTGGATAAATTAACTATGGACATTTACAAATGGAATACTATCCAGCTGTAAAACCAAAAATAAAAATTTACCTTTTGTGGCAGTATGGATGGACCTGGAGAATATCACTCTAAATGAAATAAGTCAGAGAAAGATACATACCATGTGATTTCACTCATATGTGGAATCTAATGAACAAACTGATTTATCAAGGAAAATGGGGACAGACTCATAGATGGAGAGCAGATGACAACTAAGGTGAGGAGAGGTGAGGGGGTGGAAGGGTTGAGCAAAATGGAAAAAGGACTCATGGACATGGACAACAGTGTGGTGATTGCTGGGGGAAGGAAGTTGTAAGGGGCCTGAAGTAATGGGAAAAATACAATAAAGATTAAATTAAAAAATTAAAACATTCATATTAATTTGTAGGTATATAAGACTTGTAAAAGTTTGAGATAGCTGTATATTTCTGGGGTCAGTGGTTTCTCATCCTCAGAAGTCTTTGATCTTCACTGTAAGTGAAGGCAAGAGTCAGAGACAGGGACAGATGTCCATTTGTGGTTAGGCTTCTGATAAGGTCCCTTCCAACAATGAGGAGAGAATATTTCATTAATGTCTTCACCAATGGACAAAAATCTTCTGATTGTAAGTCATGGTATTTGAAGGCTTCATCTCCAGGGAGCACACTGTGAAATGTTACTAACTTATTAGTTCTTATAAGCTGGTTAATGAGCCGTGATAATAATGCATGTCTTCTTTTAGGAAAGTTGATTCATATGTCCCTTCATCTACATTTGCAGGGTGGCTGATGACTATTTTCATAATGAGAAAGGCTATGTCTACCATACATTCAGGTTGAGGAGTACTATAAAGAGATCTTTTGGCCAAAAGAGAGTAAAAGCTTCTGAATATTTACCTAGTTGAGTTTTAATTGTATCAGTTGTGTATTCTACCAATCTGGAGAGCTGGGGATGATAGGCACAATGAAAATGCTATAGAATAGCCAAATGAATTGCACTGAATCATTTGTCTAGTAAAATGAGTCCCTCCATCACTAACACAGAGGGAATCCCCCAACTGGAAATTAATTATGTACACACACACTTTAACAATTTACTTACCATTAAATCTGTTGCTTTCCTGCTATGGAATGCCTCAACCCATACAAAATCACAACTAATATATTTTTAACATTCTTGGGATGGTAACATTTTGATAAAATCCAATTACCATACCTCAAATGCATGTATAGAAAGTGAGAAATGACTTTGGGACTGGTGGAATGATTTTCCTGGGCTATACTTTGGACAGAGAGAACATTCACTGTATTCTTTATGAACTACAAAATAAGTTTTCCAGTAATATTATTTACTCCATGATTGTCTTTTAGGACTCTAGTTTTACCTCATGTACATGTTAAAGTACAGTACAGGTAATTAAGCTCCTTCAGGTAAGAGTGGTTTCTGATTGGGTCCAAGCCATATCTGTTTGCCTGGGACAAAGCTTCCCCCTTCTGTTGCTGCATTCTCTTTTCCTCTGAAGCTCTCCGTTGCAACTATAAAAGAGAGTCTATTATTGACTCAGTAGGAAGCAAGGAGCATTCTCAGGTCTGGATAATTTGGCTGTTTAACGCTGCCTCTCTAGCTGCACCATCAGCTAAATAATTTCCTTTTGCTTCCGTGGTGGCAGCTTTAGAAGGCCCTGGAATTTTGATAATTGCCAATTGTTTCAATTTCTGTATGACGTCTAATAATTCTGCAACTTAATTTTTATTCTTTATGGGCTATCCTTGAGACAGGATAGTGAGGAGCTAGGAAAATTCCTTGGCAAGTGGAATAGAGAAACTGAGACAGATAGCTGAATACCATGGTCAAGCAATTTACAGCCAGACACAGATGGTCACTAGTGTGGAAGGCCTAATTGTCTGGCAGGGGGCAAAGCTGGAAAAATAAAGACCTCACCCCCAGAGTAACCTTTCATCCCTTGGCTTTTCTTCTCTGGGGATAATATCTAGGCCTCAGTTGTATTTAAGCTCCAAGTCCAGAAAAGCTGCAAAAATCAGGTGGGCAACAGCAGGACCAACTGTATGACTGAAGACACCCTGCCCTGCCAATGAGCAGTGTAAATAAATCATGACCCTAAAAGGATACCCCTGGAGAACTGATGAATATTCTACTGAAACTCTCCCCTAAGAGGTCCCCTAAGATTCTCACCTTTGAGAAAGAAATAAAAGCTTCAAGACAAGGGACCCAGCGCATGTTGCTCTCCCTCTGGGGAGTAGCTGGCACAATTTTCCTTTTTCCTCTTCACTCCCCACTTCTTTCTTCACAGGTACACATCTCCTAAACTATAAGGCAGGGGTGTCCAACCTTTTGGTGTCTCTGGGACACACTGGAAGAAGAAGAGTTGTCTTGGGCCACACATTAAATACACTGTGATATGTAATCACAAAAAAATCTTGTGATGTTTTAAGAAAACTTATGATTTTGTATTGGGCTGCATTCATAGCCATCCTGAGCCTCATGTGGCCGGCAGGCTGCAGGTTGGACACCCCTGCTCTAGGGAAATTGGGAGCTGGCAGTTTGTCCCACGCTTATCCCGTGAGCCTGGTCCCAAAGTTCCATTTTCTCTGACTTCCCAGTGAGGTAAGGCAGCTCAGCCTGATCTCTCTCCTGTTGCTTTTTCTATACTAAGCCTTTCCTTGTTTCATTGTCCTCAGCTTTAATAAATGTACTCTCTTAGTCACCTGGGCCCATGTTGTAAAATCTTTCCTACATGAAGTCAAGAACCCACATATTATAGCTGGCTCTAGGCAGACCTGAGGCAGGAGATAGCATAGGAAGAAATCTGAGACTGTGCTGCTGTTGCTGCATCTAGCATCCTGGTTGCTAAGAAACACCTTTTAGTGCTTCGATAGGATGAACAGTAAACCAAGGCAAGGAGGAGGAGGGAGACATGTCTCAGTCACTAACTCAGCACTCCTGAGCCTAGTCCGATAATATTGTCAGGTGTTCCAACATCACAAGAAACACCATGGTAACACAGGAAGAGGAAAGTCCTTGAAATTCTATGTAGTGTTTCCACTCTCTGGGAAAGACAGACTTTGAAACTGTGTATTCATCCCAAGGCCTGGAAGATGGCAGGGGGTGCACAGTGCCAAAAAAGAAGACCATAAAACAACTTTGGTTAACTGCCTGCCTCTGGTCACTATCTGTTTTACAAGGGAGCCCCTTATGCTTACAGAAAGAGCCCATAAATAACTTTGGGTAACTGCCTCAACTTTAACTAACTGTCTTCTGTCACATATCTGTTTCACAACAACATAAACAAATGTGGCCTGCAGAAAGATAAGGACTCGGGCTAACAGATCCCCACACATACCTAAGTTTGGGTAGTTACATCCCACCAAAAAAGCTGGCATCACCTTTACCCATCAAACAATACGTAACTTCTTTACCCCTATCCCATCAACTATACAACTCCTCAGAACAAAGGACCTGATGCTCTTGCCACCCCTGCTCTTGCTGCCTTGCTTTTTGTCACTCATGCTTTTGCTTTTCTCCCCCACCTCAGCAAGGCCTGTTTTCTTCAATGAGAATATATCACTAATAAACCCTGCTTGCATGCTAATAGACTTTCTGACCTGTAATTCTTTACTGTGTTGGCAAGAAGAATCGGGTTTCTCCATTAATGACCCACTCAGGGCCAGAACCCTGTCTGGTAACAGTCTGAAAAAATTAAGAAGCCTTGCTGCTTCAACAATATTCTACAGTTCTGAGCTACACCAAAGGCATAGCTATTATCAGTGTGAATGCTGGCTATTTCATCTTTGGCTAATTAATGATCCAAGTTAAATATTTAATTTGTTGTTGGGAAGAACTTTTTCAGGTAAATAAAAACTTTCAGTTATGTCTACCATGGAAGTTATTATGTTCACCTCAGTAACATACCTGTTTATCGTTTGAAGGCCCATCTGTAAACCAAATTAAATCAGCGTTATCAAGGAGTTTCCTATAAACCATTCCTAGGAACAAGAAGATGGTCAGGTCAATTTTATTTTAATAAGACACATAGAGGCTGAGCCATTAATAAAAATTTGGAATTCAACTGCAACAATATCCAGTCAAACCCCGGAATCCTCTAGGATGCTTTCTCATTTTTACAAGAGGAAAAAAAGGAGTTCTGACCAAGATGGAGGCATAGGTAGAAACCCTTCACTTCTTCGCACAACCAAAAAAGGATAATGACCAATCTAAAATCAATAAACAACCAGAAGTGTCATAAAATCAAACTGCACGGAACTCCAACAACCAAGAAATTAAAGAAATGGTCAGTCAGACCAACCAGACTGGTAGAAGAGAGACAGGCAGACAGGCTGACAAAGAGAATCCGCAGCAACGCAGCGGACCATGCAAGCCGGGCTGACTGAAAGGATCCTCTGCAAGGTGGGAGAGCAGGGCAAGGTGGGTGCTGGCTGAGAGAACCCAGGGTGCACCAAGATAAAGAAACATGGCCCAAATGAAAGAACAGAGCAAAACTCCAGAAAAAGAGATAAGCCATAAGGAGATAGCCAACCTGTCTGATGCAGAGTTCACAACACTGGTAATCAGGATGCTCACAGAACTGATTGAGCTTGGTCAAAAAACAAAAGAACAAATGAAGGATACCCAAAGTGAAATAAAGCAAAATATTCAGGGAACCAGTGACAAGAAGAAAATCTGGACTCAAAAGCAACAATTTGGAACAAAAGAATAAACATCCAACTGGAACAAAATGAAGAAACAAGAATTAAAAAAAGTGAAGAGCAGCTTAGGAACCTATGGGTAACTTTAAACATTCCAATATCCAAATTATAGGGGTGCAAGAAGGAGAATAACAAGAACAAATTGAAAACTTCTTTGAACAAATAATGAAGGAGAACTCACCCAATCTGGCAAAGGAAATAGACTTTCAGGAAGTCCAGAATGCCCAGAGAGTCCCCAAAAAATTGGATCTAAAGAAGAACACATCAAGGCACATCATCATTAAGTTACCCAAGATTAAAGATAAAAAGAGAATATTAAAAGAGGTAAGAAGAGAGAGTTACCTACAAAGGAGTGCCCATAAGACTATCAGTTGATTTCTCAAAAGAAAACTTAACAGGCAAGAAGGGACTGGAAAGAAGTATTCCAAGTCATGAAAGGCAAGGACCTACATCCAAGATTACGCTATCCAGCAAAGCTTTCATTTAGAATGGAAGGGCAGATAAAGTGCTTCCCAGATAAGGTCAAGTTAAAGGAGTTCATAATCACCCTCATCATCATCAAGCCCTTATTATATGAAAGTTAAAGGGACTTATCTAGGAAATTGAAGAAGATCAAAAACTATGAAAAATAAATGATAACAAACTCACAACTATCATCAACTGAAACTAAAAAAAAATAAGAAAGAAAACAAATACTAAGCAAACAACTAGAACAGGAACAGAATCAGAGAAATGGACATCACATGGAGAGTTTTCAGCGGGGAATGGGTAGAGGAAGAATAGCGAGGGAAAGGTACAGGGAAGAAGAAGCATAATTGGTATGCATAAAATAGATGGAGAGAGGTTAAGAATGGTATAGGAAACAGAGAAGTCAAAGAACTTATATGTACAACCCATGGACATGAACTAAGGTAGGGAATGCTGGAGGGTTGGGGGTACAAGGTGGAGGAGGGATAAAGGAGGAACAATTGGGAAAACTGTAATAGCATAATCAATAAAATATATTTTATAAAAAAGAAGAGGATAAAAACAGGATTCTCCTGAGTCTTTCAGGATTAAGTAGCCCATCTTTAGATGTTAGATAAACAAAGTATTTTACCTGGGGTATACAGAATCAAAGTTTGTCCTTTTGGGAGTCTAGTAATTTCCTAGACCATAAACTAAATCATTCACATATTGGATTAGAGCAGAATCTCTAGAAAATTTAATATCATTTAAATCCACTTTTATTTTTAAGTACATTTTACTGATTATGCTATGACACTTGTCCCATTTTTTTTTTCTCGCCTTTATTCCCCTCTGCCTTTCAACCCCTCCCACCAGCATCCCTGCCCCTTAGTTCACGTCCATGGGTCATACATATAAGTTCTTGGCTTCTCCATTTCCTATACTATCCTTAACCTCCCCCCTGTCTATTTTGTACCTACTATTTATGCTTCTTATTCCCTATATCTTTTGCCCCATTCTCCTCCCTGATGATAACACTCCATGTGATCTCCATTTCTGTGGTTCTGTTCCTGTTTTGGTTGTTTGCTCAGTTTGTTTCTGTGTTTGTGTCTTAGGTTCAGTTTTTGATAGATGTGAGTTTGTTATCACTTTACTATTCATAGTTTTGATCTTCTTTTTCTTAGATAAGTCCCTTTAACATTTCATATAATAAGGGCTTGGTGATGATGAACTCCTTGAACTTGACCTTATCTGGGAAGCACTTTATCTGTTCTTCCATTCTAAATTACAACTTTGCTGGATAGAGTACTCTTGGATATACTTCCTTGCCTTTCATTACTTGGAATACTTCCTTCCAGCCCCTTCTTGCCTGTAAGGTCTCTTTTGAGAAATCAGCTGACAGTTTTATGGGAACTCCTTTGTAGGTAAGTGTCCCCTTTTCTCTTGCTGCTTTTAAGATTGTCTCCTTGTCTTTAATCTTGGGTAGTATAATTATGATGTGCCTTGGTGTGTTCCTCCTTGGATCCAACTTCTTTGGGACTCTCAGCTTCCAGGACTTCCTGGAAGTCTATTTCCTTTGCCAGATTGGAGAAGTTCTCCTTCATTATTTGTTCAAATAAGTTTTCAATTTCTTTCTCTTTCTCTTCTCCTTCTGGCACTTCTATGATTGGAATGTTGGAACATTTAAAGTTGTCCTAGAGAGTCCTAAGCCTGTCCTCATATTTTTGAATTCTTGTTTCTTCATTCTTTTCTGTTTGGTTGTTTCTTTCTTCCTTCTGTTCCAAATTGTTGATTTGAGTCCTAGTTTCCTTCCCTTCACTGTTGGTTCCATGTGTATTTTTCTTTATTTCACTACGTATAGCCTTCACGTCTTCTTCTATTTTGTGACTATACTCAACCATTGCTGTGAGCATCCTGATCACCTGTGTTTTGAACTCTGCATCTGATAGATTGTCTACCTCCTCTTGCTTAGTTCTTTTTCTGGAGTTTTGCTCTGTTCTTTCTTTTGGGTCATGTTTCTTTTTCTTGGCACAGTTATTACATTGTAAGGGGCAGAGCCTTAGGTATTCGCCAGGGCAGGGCAATGCACTTTGCTGCATTCTGCCACAGTATGATGGGGAGGGGTCAGATAGGGTACAATACTGCTTGCTCAGCTCTTGCCCAGCTTTCATCACTTCCCCCACTACCCACAAGTAAATTGGGCGCTTCTGGTGCTGATTCCCAAGTGGGTGGGTTTGTGTATATTCTAGGACCCTGCAGGTCTCTCCAATGAACTCTCCTGTGAGGCCGGGAGTGTCTCTCACCACTGAAACCCCCACAGGTTCTTACAGCCAGAAGTTTGTGGGGTTTCTTTTCCTGAGCTGGAACCCTGGGTTGCACAGTCTGTCTCACTCCCCAGTTGTTCCTCCTGGTTTATCCACACGCAAATGTGGGGCCACCTGGTCTACCAGCCATTGCCTTGCTGCTCAACTTCTCCACCCTTCCTACTAGTCTGAATGAATGTTTCTTCTTTAACTCCTTGGTTATTGAAGTACTATATAATTCTATTTTCTTGCAGTTCTTTTTTTTTAAATATATTATTGTCCTTATTTTGGTTGTGCACAAGGAGGCAAAGTGTATTTATTTATGCTTCCATCTTGGCCGGAAGTCCCAAATCCACTTTTAGTATCTAAGACAATAGGTGGTACTCTTCTGTTTACACATACCTGGGGCATCATTATCCAAGTAAATTTGTAATATTTCCAAGTGAAAGCAAAGAGACATGCAAGTTGAACTTTATTATTATTATCATTATTACTTTCGTAAAGCTTCCCATGGAACTTCAAGCATCTCAAATAGATCTAATTAGTTTAAAAACTTTTATAAGGAGAGAGAATAAATCCTTGAGGCATGCCAGGGCCCATTGGAATAATTTAGTTATTTTTCAGTTAAGAAAGTCTCTTAAAATTTAAACTTTGGGAAGATTTGTCAAATATATTCAACCAAAAGACCATAAACCTATTTGTAATTCCAGGTAAAACAAATGCATATTTTATGGTAATATCTCTAAAAGACATTAATCAAACTTAAATCACAGGATTCTTATTAATTTACATAAGTATTTAACTTCTTTAGGCCAACAAATATTACATCTTAGTAATGTCATATAAAGGCAGAAAAAAAGCACTACATGTAAATACAGATGAATACATATTACATCAAAACCATACACATCAAGACCATAAACATAATCTGAATTATTAATTTCGTAGAAAAGGCAAGGACAACTGTAGCCGCTTAAGGTTTTAGCTTAAGGTTACAAACTTAAAACTTGTACAAACTTCTACAACTTTCACAACCTGTGTTACATAGGATAGGTAGCAATGAGAGGGGAATGTTAGGTTGGATAGATAGCAAACCAAGGCAGGGAGAAGGAGGGAGACATGTCTCATTCGCTAGCTGAGCAGTCCTGATCGTCATCTAGTAATATTGCCAGGTGTTCCAACATCACAGAAAACACCATGCTAACACGGGAGGAGGGCAGTCCTTGAAATGCTATAAATTGTTTCTGCTATCTGTGAAAGAGAGCCTTTGAAACTGTGCTTCCATCCCAAGGTATAAAAGGCCAGAAAGGGCCCATAGTGCCCAAAGGAAGAAGCCCATTAACATCTTTGAGTATTCACACCCCACTCCCAAATCTGGCACCACATTTATCTCTCAATCAATATGTAACTTCTTCACTGACACCCTGCCAACTACCTAAGTCCTCAGAACAAAGGACAGGGCACGTTCTTGCCACCCCAGCCCTTGGCCACCTTTACTTTTACTACCCTTACCCTGCTTTTCCCTGAATCTATGCCTTTTACCCCCCACCTCCACATTAACTAAGTATGTTCTTTTCCATGATAATGAACCACCAATAAACCCTGCTATCTGTAATTCTTTAGTGCATTGGTGAGAACCAAGTTTCTGGAGTTTCTCCCATGACACCTCCCACAAAATCTTTACAACTTTCATATTTTTACAAACTTTCTTATCCATTCAGAAATAACTATCTTAGAACTCACTCCCTTCCTTTTCCCTCAAAAGTATTTCTGTCTCATGCCTTCTGTTACCAAAACCATGCAATTTTTCCCAGTATAATTTGAATTTTAACTTTTAGAAAACTCAATTTCCAATTATAACCAAAGTACTCAGCCAGTGTTCCCTAGGTTGACTTTTATGAACATACTTCATAATCTGTAGAAACATAGGTTTCTCTATTGTCAAACACACTTTTTCCTCAAGAAACAAACCTCCAAGAAAGACATTTATTAACAAGACACTCATTAACAGCTCCAAGTCTATTCCACAACCTCTCTGCAACAAAAAGCCAAAAGCAGGCAAACACAGACTTGTATAGCAATCAGTGTTTCTGTATTTAATATTATTTCAAAATATCTAGATATTCAGTAACTTTTATCAAGTTTACCAACAGCTAAGTAAGTTAAAATGATTTGCTCATCTATGGCTAAGATTTTTTCAACCTTTTTGATAAGATTCACCTTCCAAAATTTGCAGTTTAAAAGATGATCCAGATAAGAGTTCTTCCAACCAGGTATTTGCATTTCAAAGACAGACTTTGGTTGCAGAATCATAGAGGGGAATAAGGTGTTACGGAAAAGCAAGCTCTTACACGGTATGGGGTGATGGAGTAAGCCTTTATTACACGCGTGGGCCCAGAGGAGACAGCTTCCAAATTCTGGGCACTGAGGAGGGGTCAGGTGTGCGGTTAAATACTTTGCAACAAAGTGGGGAGGGGAGAGATCTCGTGATACAAGCAGGAGATACATAAGTGTGAAAGCCAAGGACACAAGAAAGCAAGGGAAGTGGTCCCGGACCCAGGACAAAGGCACAGCAGGAGAGCGTCCAGGGCTCAGGGCAGGGAATCAACTAACTAGCCAACAGGTGATATAGTCTGGAGCCAGGAAGCCAGCAGGGAGCCACCAGGGGCTGATGCAGAGTGCCAGCTTCAGTTTCTATCTATATTTTTAAATTTCTACTACAAAGGGAGTAAGAAAGAGGGTGTTGGCATTTATTAGCTTCAGAAGCCTTCCTTAGCTAAGAGACAGTCCCTAAAATTTCTTATTAACTTTTTTAAAATTGTTGTTTAAGTACAGTAGTTTCCATTTTACCCCCACACTCCCCCCCGCCCAGCCATCCCCACTCCCCACCTTTGATCCTACCTCTTTGGTTTTGTCCATGTGTCCTTTGTACATGTTCCTGAAAACCCTTCCTCCTTTTCCCCACATCATCCCCCTCCCACCACCCCTCTGGTTACTGTCAGCTTGTTCTCAGTTTCAATGTCTCTGGTTATATTTTGCTTGCTTGTTTATTTTATTGATTAGGTCCCACTTATAGGTGAGATCGTATGGTATTTGTCTTTCACCACCTGGCTTATTTTGCTTAGCATAGTGCTCTCCAGTTCCATTAAATACAAGGAACTGAGTGAGATCTTATTAACTTTTTAAAAAAGAAGTTATTTCCGCTTTTTCCAGAAGATTCCAATTTCCAAATCAAGATGTACTTCCCATTCATTCATTTTAATTTTAGAGCTGGCATTTTTCTCATTTTGCATGCAAAAAAATAAATTTAAGTACTGAAAGAAAACTGCATTTTGGCTATTTTAAGTTGATACCATTTCTGGTTAAATCTTCCTATTTCTGTAATGCACTAGCAAATCAGCCTTAGAACCAGGATTATTAATGAGGGCTGGGGTCTGAGAGTTTCTGGCCTTGGAGACAGAATTTCCCATGTCAATTTTAATTTTATTTTGGGATCTATAGAGTCTGTACAAACTTCTAGTGTTTTTTGTGTAACAGGTCAAAGTGTACTGCTTATGAGTCGAGCTCTATGGGACACTCAACCCTTGAGTCACCTCAACCCTCTTACATGCCTTAGTTTCTCTCCTTGGCTGTCTAATAGAGCTATGAGGACTAGGAGTCTTAGGTGATCAACCTTTATGTGTGTGTCCCCAAAGCGTCCATTGTTTAATTACAGTTGAGTTGGTATTCCCTATGGGACCCCTGCATATCATGAGGGATATCCCCGACACCCCCAGAAAGATTCTTAGTCATCTAAGAATACCTGAGATTCAGGCTGGAAGGGAAAAGTGCCTCTTATCTAAGGAGCTGAACACGTTCAGGTTCTCATTTGCCCAGCAAAAGGGTTTTGTGCAGACTTTTAGAAAGCAATTCTAATTGAAAAGCCAAAATTCAAACACCAGCCACCCATTTTCTTCCAGGATTGCCTTAGCCTGGATACTCTCTGAACTCTTAAACTTTACTTCTACCTCAAGAATTTAAGAAGACAGCTCAAATAAAGTCAGGGCCTCAAATCTTAAAATAGGAAGGTCCAGAATTCCAACAGAAACACACATAAGTTCAACCTTTGCAAAACCAGGAGCCAGTGGGGCTCAATGCACCCTTGCTGAATTCCTAGCCCCAGATCCAGCTCCACAGAGTGGTCCTGGGTGCTCTTCTTTGGAATCCTGCCAACTATGCCAAGTAAATGTCAATGTAAGAAACATTCAAACCTGTAGAGGAAATTTTTTTTTATTTGTGCCAAACTGATGACAATTGCTAGGAAGCAAAATCTCAACAAACAGAATGCTCCAGAGAATGGCAGTTTAACACTTTATTTAATAAATTACAATGAAAAGAGGAGCCATAAGGAAGTTACAAGAAATCCATTGGTGATAGATTAAGGAGGTGGTGATGTCCACTGAAACTTTTCTGTCTATGAATTATTCATTCTCTCTGAGCATTTGAAATTACTGATCTCTGCTATTGCCTCGGGTCATCTCTGACTTCCATGACTCTGCTCTTTCCATTTTTTCTGGCTCTTGTTTTGGAGATCTTTTTTTCATCATTAGTTTCCTACTGTTAATAATACTTTAAAAGTAAAGTTTGTGGCATTATTTACTTTGAGAATGGAAGAAAAGAGCCCATGTAAATTGAACTGACAAATTAAAAGCTAATTCTTCAGATTTCCGGCCAAGATGGAGGCATAGGTATACACACTGTGCCTCGCACAACCAAAATAAGAACAATACTTTAGAAACAAAATGACAACCAAAACTGACAGAAAACTAAACTGTAAGGAAGGTGGACAAAGAGGGAGATAAAATAGACACATCCATCCAGACCGGAAAGCAGGGCTGAGTGTGGCAGCTGAGCAGAGATTGGTCACGGCACAAAAAGCGGAGGCACCTGGTGAGAAAAGCACATCTGGTGTGCAGGCGGCGGCTGTCA